>ML110523.1:57526-68803 GCA_003697995.1 Taxidea taxus jeffersonii
GTGTGTGTGTGTGTGTGTGTGTGTGTGTGTGTGTGTGTGTGTTTCATTCAAGCGACTCTCCCTATCCCCTGCCTGGAAAGAAGCTATTCATCACCTTTCTCTTTTACTGTTAAGTTATGAGTCTTATTCTTCATTTTCCAGAAGCTCTTTGTTCTTTATTAAGAAGATTGGCACTATACTTCTAATATAGACTGTAAATACCTTTTTCAGTTAGTAATATTTTGACTTTGCTTTTGGTCTTGTTTTTTAGTTGAGTAGAAATTTTTATTTTTATAGAAGTGAGTGTGTCTATTTATTTATCTTTTCTTTAATAGCTTCTAGATTTCGAATCCTAGAAAGCCTCCAAGTTTGTAAAGGAATTTGCTCAAGAAGACTGGACAACTTTTTAGACAATTATTTGATTGATGTGGAATTTATCATATTATAAAATGGAAGATTTGAAATAACATTACTTTTTAGATAGCTCTTAAGCTCTTCTGACATTATTTATTGAAAAGTCCATCTTGTCCCCTGTCATTTCAAATGCACTTGTATATAGGTCTATCTCTGGATCTTTTTTTGTTCCATTTTTACCTTGTTACATTGTCTATTCTTGCACCTATGCCACACTGGTTTCATTATGCAAAATTTATTATCAGTTTTAACATCTGATAGTTTTAGTTCCTTTTCAGTGTTCCTCTTCTTCAGAATTGTCTGGGTTTTTTTGTTTGTTTGTTTCTTTTTCCATACAGGCTTCAGAAGAACTTTTTTTTAGTTCTTAAAAGTGTCCTGTTGATACTTCTGAGATTACAGTACATTTTAAAATTAATTTAGGGAGAACCAACATCTTGTTATTTTTCCCCTTGCAAAGTTATACATTTTCTTTGTTGTAATTAGAAATGGGATTTTTTTTCTATTACATTTTGTAACTTGTTTCTGTTATATATGAAATCTATTGATTTGTGAATACTAATTTTCTACTCTACTACTTTATTGAATTCTCTTGTTGCTTCTAGTAGTTTTCAAGTTAATTTTATTTTCCAAGTATATGATCATATCACCTGCAAACAGTGACAGTTTTATGTCCTCCTTCCCATTTTATATAAGCAATATATGAATACATTATTCATTGTATAAAAAAATCAAGCAATACAGAAATATTTTGAATCACAAATAAGAATCCTTTTTAAGTTCCCCAACCAACCATTTTTTTTCAAATGCAGCCCACTTCATCTAAAGTTTTTCCTGCATATTTTCACAGGTTTCTATGTAAAACTATGCAGTTTTGTTTTTTATTTTCATATTTATAATGTGCTTTATATACTATTTTACATAGTTGTCTTTAAGAATTTTTTAAAATAATCACAGATGTAGAAATTTGCAGGTGCAAAACAAAGACTTGCTTTCCTGAATCATTTGAAAGGAAGTTACTGATCTGATAATCCATAATCCTGAATACTTGAGTGCAAATTTCCTACATTCTAGGATGTTATCCAAGAAAATCATCAAAGTCAGATAATCAACATCAGTATATTAAAACCATCTAGTCTGATGGGGCACCAGTGGGTTAAAGCCTCTGCCTTCGGCTCAGGTCAGGATCCCAGGATCCTGGGATTGAGCCCCAAATCTGGCTCTGTGCTCAGCAGGGAGCCTGCTTCCTCCTTTCTTTCTGTCTGCCTCTCTGCCTACTTGTGATCTCTGTCTGTCAAATAAATAAATAAAATCTTAAAAAACAAAATCTAGTCTGAGACTCCATGGACATTTCAGTTGTCTCAGTAATGTTCTTTACGACCGAAGGATCCAGCTCAGCCTCACTTGTTACATTTAGTTGTAATGTCTTTAGTCTTCTTCAGTTTTTCCTTGACTTTCATGATCTTGACCCCTATGAAGATTACTAGCCAATCATTTTGTAGAATGTCCTTCAATTTGGGTTAGTTCGATTTTTTTCTCCAGATTAAATTCAGGTTACACACAGGAATACACTAGCAGGAATATCACAGAAGTACATCTGTGTTCTTCTCATTGTGTCTTATCTGGAGATACGTCACTCTCCTTTGTCCCATTACTGATTATATTCATTTTGATCATTTAATTAAGATGCTCCTTGCCAGGCTTTTCCACTGTGATGTTAGCCTTTTATATTTTGAAATTAGTTAAATATTTTGTGACGAGTTACTTTGAAACCAAGTACATATCCCACTCTTCATGTTTTTTTTTTCTACCCACATAATGACTGTAGAATTGAGGTTGTGCAGGAAGGAGTGGGGAATAGGAAATATAGCTAGACATCCTTAAAAAATTGTTTTGTTGTAAAATAACCCAAACATCAACTTTGAAATCAAAACCAGTCTTTATTTTAATTTGCTTTGTGTTTTACTTAATGAGTGCATTGGAAATCTCTCAGTGTGAATATACATGTAACTACCTCATTCTTTTTAAATTTCCTTGATTAATTCTATAATATGGTTATACTATAGTTTGTCAATAGAAGGATAACAAAGTATACATTTGGTTTCTTGAATTTTTAAACTTATAAACAATAGATATACATATTGCTTCTTTGTGTATATTTCCTTTTTTTTAAGATTTTATTTATTTATTTCACACACACACACACACACACAGGCAGGCAAAGGGAGAAAGAGAAGCAGGTTCCCCACTGAGCAGAGAGCCCAACATGCAGCAAGATCCCAAGACCATGGTATCATGGCAAGATCCCAAGACCATGGTATCATGACCTGAGCAGAAGGCAGACGCCCTACCGATGCACTCAGGAGCCCCGTTGTGTATATTTTCATGTAGAAAATACAAAGTGGGATTTCTGTACTGAAGGATATTATTGGTATTTTATTTTAGTCACCATTTTTGCTAAATTTTTTTGAACTGCCTGTTTTTCTTACTGATTTGAAAGAAATTCTGCTTATCAAGACTATTAAAACTGTTTCATAAGTTGCAACTCTCTATTTTTGATCTGCAATTTGTTTTTTCCACTCTTTTATGGTGTCTTTAAGCCATATATATATGACATATATATCTATATATCTATATGTCATATAGATATATATGAGGATTAAGAGGATTAATCTATCCATCTTTTTCTGTAGCTCTCATTGATTTTTAAATTGTCTTTAGAAATTTCTTCTAGTTTTTTTTTTTTTCAAACAACTTTTCTTTTCCTCTGATATTTTTAACTGGGATATAACTTACATAAAACAAAATGCATTGATTTTAAGTGTACAGTTTAATGAGCTTTTCTTATCGTCAACCTACCCCAATCATACTGAACATTTCCATTACCTCAGAAAATTTCCTCATGCCCCTCTGCAGCTAATCCTCTTTTTGTTGTTGTCTTCTCAGAGGCAACACCACTAATTTCTATCACATAGTTTTGCCTGCTGTTGGCCTTCATATTAATGAACTTATACAGCTTGTACTCTTTTATGTCTGGCTTCTTTCACTCAACATAATGCTCTGGAGATTTATTAATATGTTGTATGTATCAGTAGTTTTTTTTTTTTAATTCCTAAGCTGTAGTCTATTATATGTTTTTGTAACAATTTGTTTGTTAATTCTTCTGTTGATGCACATTTGAATTGTTTCCATTTAAGAACCATTATGAACGACACTACTGTGAACATTGCTGTACAAGTTTTTGTTTTGTAAGTTTGGGATATTTTCATTTCTTTGGGATAAATACCAGTGAGTCAAATTAATGGATTATAGGATGTGTGTATGTTAACTTTATAAGACACTAATTCAGTTTTCCAAAGTGGTTGTATTTTTTTACATCCCTATAGTAAAGTATGAGAGTTATGGTTATTCCACATTTTTGCCCACATTTTTTAATTATTGCTATTCCATTGTGTGTGAAGTGATATCTTTGTGATTTAATTGTTAAATGAATGACAATGAACTGTAACTCTTGTTGGTCATCTATATATCTTCTTTTGTGAAGTGTTCAAGAGTTTTGCCCACTTTAAGATGTTTTTATCATTTATTTTATTTTATTTATTTCTAATACAATTTCTGTATTATTTACTTATCATTAATTTTATTATTGATTTATTGTTCTTTGTGTATTCCAGATACAAATCCTTTGTCAAATATATCTATTTTTTTCATCCTAGTTTATGGTTTATTTCTTCATTTTCTTTTGAAGGTGTTTTTTTTTTTTTTTTAAGATTTTATTTATTTATTTGACAGAGAGAAAGCACAGAGGGAGAGAGAGAAGCTGGATCCTTGCTGAGCAGGCCCTGGGATCATGACCTGACATTTAACCGACTGAGCCACCTAGGTGCCCCTCTTTTAAAAGTTTTTTTTAAATCAATTTATATGACAGAGAGAGAGAGAGAGCACAAGCAGGGGAGCTGCAAAGGGAGAAGGAGAAGCAGGTTTCCCCCACTGACGTGGTGCTTGACTCCAGGACCCTGGTATCATGACCTGAGCCTAAGGCAGATGCTTAACCTACTGAGCCACCCAGGTGCCTATGTTTCTTCATTTTCTTAATGGGGATTTTCAGTGAGCAAAAAATTTTACATTTTGGTGAAATACTATTTTTCTATCTTTTAAAATGGTTAGTGTTTTTGTTTCCCATCAAAAAAAATTTTTTTACCTGCCCCAAGTTCTCAGAGACATTTCTTTTGTTTTCCTCTAAAACATTTGGAATTTAACTTATACAGACAGATTTATGATTCATTTTGAATTGATTTTTGTGGATGGCATGAGGTAAATGTCAAGGTTCTTTTTTTTTTTTAATTTCAATTGAATATCTGTCGTTCAAGTGCTATTGTGTTGAAAAGACTTTCCATTACCTCAATGAATTCACTTGATCTTTTGTTGTTGTTGTTAAAATGAAATTTGCATAACATGAAGTTAACCATTTTAAGTGTAAAATTGAGGGGCATTTAGTACATGCACAATGTTGTGCAACCATCACTTCCATCTGGTTTCAAAACATTTCATCACTCCCAAAGGAGACTCATAACCATGGTCGCCCACCCCTCCATTCCTTGAATACTTTTCTTTAAAATCAAATCACCGGGGGCGCCTGGGTGGCTCAGTGGGTTAAGGCCTCTGCCTTCGGCTCGGGTCATGATCCCAGAGTCGTGGGATCGAGCCCTGAATCGGGCTCTCTGCTCAGCGGGGAGCCTGCTTCTTCCTCTCTCTCTGCCTGCCTCTCTGCCTACTTGTGATCTCTGTCTATCAAATAAATAAATAAAATCTTTAAAAAAAAAATCAAATCATCAACAAACTGACCAATATGTTCAGGTCTTGATTCTGTTCTGATGAAGTATGTATCTACCTGTATGCCAATCCCCCGATTTTTTTTGTATTATTATTGTACCTTTATAGTAAAGCTTGGCAATCATGTTGTGAAGTTTTCCAGCTTTGTTCAGTTTGAAGATTGTCTTGACTAGTCTAAGTCTTTTGTTTCAGTATAAATCTTAGAATTAGTTGTCATTTTGCATTAAAATAAAGTTGGTAATATTTTGAGTGAGATTTCATTGAATCTATAAATAAATTTGAGGAGCACTGACATCTTAACAATCTATTGAGCCTACAAATTCCATGCATATCATATATTTATTCACTTTTTAAGGCTTCTTTTTTTCAACAGTGTTTTCTATTTTCAGGGTAGTGGTCTCTTATTATCTTTATTCCTACTTCTTTGACTTTTTTTTGATGCTAAGATAAATGACATTTTAAAAAGTTAATTTAGAATAGTTTATTGTTGTATTTAGAAATGCAAAAGACCTTGTCAAATAAACTTACTAATTCAAATAGGTTTCTGTAACTCCATTAGGGTTTTCTATCTGTATAATCATATCATCTCCAAATAACAACTTTTCTTCTTTCTTTTCAATTTTAATATAATAATTGCACTTCTCTTGCTCAAATGCCCTGGCAGAAACCTCCAATACAACATAGAATAGCAGTTGTGGGTGTTACATCCTTACCTTAGTCCTGATCTGAGAGGAAAAACATTATATATTCATCATTAAGTTTGATATTAGCAGACTTTTCATAAATAGCATTTATCAGATGGAAGAAGTTCATGTGTATTCCTGGTTTTCAATCATTATTATTGGTAATTTATTTTGCTAAATACATTTTTTAGGTAATCCAAATTTTCTTTTTATTCTCTTCATATAGTGAATTTTTTTTTGTTAAAACTAAATTTTATTCCTAAGGTAAACTGTTTGCTATTTTCTCTTTCTTATTATTAAATTTGATTTCCAAGTATTAAAGATATTTATATATGCTTAAGAGGAATATTGGTTTGTAATTTGCTCATCTTTTAATATCTTTGTCATATTTTGGAATTAGGGCTATACGACCTCAAAAAATAGATTAGAAAATCCTCTGTTTTCTGAGTGTTTGCATATCGTTGTTTTCTTCCTTTCTTAAATGTTTGGTAAAGTCATTTAGGCCTAGAATTTTCTTTGTGGGATTATTTTTAATTATACACCATTTTAAAAATAAATATAAAGCTCTAAAATTTTTTATTCCTTTAGTACATTTTGGTAAGTTGTGTTTTTTAGGGTATTTGTCCATTTCACCTAATTTATTCAACTTAGTAGTATTATGTTGTTTATAATATCCCTTTTAAAATTATCTCTAATGTCTGTAAACTTACCTCCCATTTGGTAATTGGTAGCTTGTATTTTATCTCATTTCATCTCAATCTGGTTTTGCTGTGTTTATCCATTTTATTAAACTTTTCTAAGAATGAACTTCTGGTTTAATTGTTTTTTAATTTTTTTTCTTTTTTTTGTTTGTTTTTAAATTTTTTTTCTATTTCATTGATTTTGATTTTATCCATATTATTTTCTTTCCTCTACTTACTTTAGGTTTGATTTCCTCTTCATAACTTCTTAGGGTGGAAGTTTACATCATTTATTTTATGTTAATGTCATTTTCAGATGTAAGCATTCAATTAACACTATAAATTTCTCTCCAAGCACTATTTTAGTTTCCTCATAGATTTGATTATGTTTTTATCATTTAACTTGAAATGTTTTCTAATTTCCTTTATGATTTATTGTTTGAATCGGGATTATTTAGAAATGGGCTGTTGAATTATCAAGTACTTAGGAATTTTCTAGACATTTTATTGTTATTGATTTCTGACATAATTCCATTGTCACTGATGAACATACTCTATGTAATTTCATTTGGAATTTATCCAGACTTGTTTTATGGTGTAGCACGTGTTCTGTCTTGGGGAGTTTTCCATGTGTACTTTGGAGTTGTTAAATATAGTGTTCTATGCTGGGTGTCGTGTTCAGGAAAATGAAATGTCAATTCTTGTGAAAGGAAAATTTTCCACAGACAATTTACTAGTAGACTTTTATTCATCTATGTGTGAATCAGACAGTACCCAATCTTAGACAGTACCCAATCTTAGCCAATAGGAAGGAGCTCTGAAGAACTGCACAAGGCAAGAGATATCTATAGAACAAAGTAAGGAGGAACAAAGAAGTTTATACTGGACAACTACTGATTGGTTAAAGCAGAATTGCTTTCCCAATGTGGAGCAAAGGGAAGTCTAGGAGCGGGTCAGATAACTTGTGCAAGGAGACAAGCTGTGATTGGTTGACTTGAGCCTCCCTATTCTGGGTGAGCTGAGCATAGAAACTTAGTATTTGCTTTGCTGACATGGGCCTTGGCACAAGCAACCCAATCTTGGGCCTACTTTGGATATCTTAACAGTCTAGTCCTGATATACATATAAATTTTATTTATGAATGTGTGAAGAGATAGGGATCTAATTTTTTTCTTGATAATTGTTTCAGTACCTATCATAGTTGATTTTAAATGCTGCCTTTTACATGTCAGTAACTATTCTTGGCTGCTTTATTACTTCCTGGATCAGGTACATAATTACCTAATATGAGATCTGACATAAGCAATTAATCCCACCAATTATTGACTAGAGGAAATATTTTTTGCATAGATGTAATTCATGAACACAATTATAGTTCTTCTTTGTCTCTCTATAGCATCCTAGCCTATTTTTTAAAGGAGATTTTATTTATTTATTTGTCATAGAGAGAGAGAGAGAGAGCAGCAGGCAGAAGGAGAAGCACACTCCTGGCTAAACAAGGAGCCCAGTGTGGGACTCTATCCCCAGACCCTGGGATCATGACCTGAGCAAAGACAGTCGCTTAACTGACTGAGCCACACAGGGGTCCCTAGCCTATTTTTATATATATTCTACTTTATATATATTCTAAATATAAAATAACTACATATGTTTAGGGTGATATTTAAAATCCTTTCACAGCAACCTGACTATGCAACGAATCATCAAGAGATAGCTGTCAGAGACTGTGCACTCTTAGAGAACTTACGACTTGTACTAAATAAATGCTCAACCTATATCACATAATTTGAATTGGCTTGACTTGCTGATATTTTTTCTTAACTCCTGAAAATAATACTACTTGGGGTGTTAGAATCTTCCTATAATTTAACTGCTAAGTTGTGACATGGAGGACTGTCTTATGAGAGAAGTGGTATGAGTAGTGGTGTTAGTTGGTCAGGGAAGGATGTAAGTAAGGCATATGGTAGCAGCTGACAAGTGTTTACTCTGGTTCCTCCCCCTCCCCCCTTCCCGTCCCCCTTTCTCCCCCTTCCTCCTCCTCCTCCTGTGCCACCTTGGCTAGAATTAATTTTTCACTCTTAGAATGCTTAGTGCTTCTCTCTTAGGATGTTGGTCATACCGATTGGCATTATTTTTCAGAGATATGGCCTACTTGGTCTATGAAAATGTTTCTCCTGAATATACTCGCACACATACAACAATGGAACTCTTTATCCATTCATCTGTTGACAGACATTGGGTTGTTTCCATATCTTAGGTATTATGAAAATGCTGCAACATACATGGGAGTACAGATATCCCTTTGAGATAATTGATTTTGTTTCCTTTGGATATGTACCCAGATGTTGGATTGCTGGATTATATAGCAATTCTATTTTTAATTTTTTGAGGAACATCTATACTGTTTTTCACAGTGGCTGTAACAATTTATATTCTCACAAAAAGTGTACAAGGGATCTAATTTCCATACCTTCAGGAACCTAAAAACATTGAACTTGTAGAACTGGAGGATAGAAAGGTGATTGACAGGAGCTGGAGGTGGGGGCGGGGCGCTAATGGGAATATGTTTGTTAAAGGGTAGACACTTCCAGTTAAAAGATGAGTTATGAAGTTCTAATGTACAGAATGGTGATTATAGTTAATAATCTTGTATTGAATACTTGCAATTTGTTAGGAGAAAAGATCTTAAGAGTTTTCAATACCACTTCCCCCCCCCCACATACAAACAGTAACTCTGTGAACTGATGGATGTGTTAATTAACTTGATTGTGGTAATCATTTCACAATATATATAAATATATATGTATATATAAATTATCATCTTGTACACCCGAAAAAATCACATAACCTAAATACATGCAATTTTTATTTGTCAATCATACCTCAATCTGGAAGAAAAAAAAAATTAAAAATCACAATACTAATGCAAGTTTTATCATTATCATTCTAAGCCTGAAAGAACTAAAATTCAAATTTAATTTGAAGTTAATTGAAGGTTTTGTTTTTGTGGAAGAATAAGTTATAGGCATCATGTCATAGTAAAGACTTGTGCAGAGATAAGTATTTATGGAAAAATGATTTTTTTATTTGTTTAACTACCAATAGCTAGCTGCCTTAAACAGATTTATATAAACTCTGAGCACCATTTGAATATAGTTAGAAATGGTTTAGCTACAGAGTTCCAAATATACTCCTTTAAATAAAATCATCTCTCATCGCAGAAAAAGTCATGTATGATCTTGGTATGAGTATGAATTAGTAATGTTGGAAAGTAACTTGGAAATTTCCATCAAAATACTAAAAAACAAGTATATTTTGCAAACTAGCAATTCAAATCCTATTCACTAATTCTTCAAAATCAGTGTACATACTAGTTTGTATGTATAAAGCTATTCAATGAAGCATTTCCAAAATAGCAAAAAATACAAATGTTGTAAACTCTAGTTGATAGAGGGACAGTGAAAATGCTAGTCATTGAAAACAATATGATAGATATAGTGATACAGATGTAAAAATATTTCAAGACATATTGCTATGTTTAAAAAAGGCTAATCACAAATAATACATAGTTCTTGACTTAATTGATGTGAAAGGAGACCACATATGCGTCTAGGTACACTATGCTAATCCTGTGATTACCTGGGAAGAAGAAAAGGATCCTGGGGAAACATAAAAAAAGTGACCTTAGGTTTTTGCTACATACAATTTTGTGTTTCTTGAATGTTTTAACATGAGAATGTTGTCTTTTGTAAATTAATTTCATTTTAAGAATTAAAACATAGAGAAAAAGTAGAGTAATGATTAATGTTGTCTTGCCCTGTCCAATTGAAGTCGTGTACTCGAGAGGATAAGAACATGAACTTTATAGTCAGGCTAATCTGTGATCTGAATCTGATTCTAATACTTAACAGCTGTGACTTTCTATAAGTTATAATTTCTCTGGTTTTTTTTTTATCTGTAAAATAACAATATCTAAATGAGATAATATGTATACAACATAGACCACAATGTTTGGTGCATAATAATTCTTTGATAATAGCTTCCTTTCCCCCCACTCTCCCTCCTTTTTATTATTATTGATATCATATCATTAAAAATAATTTCAACTTAAGTAGTCCACATTCATGGACTATTTAAAGTCAGTATATACTGTGTATGTGTGTATGTGCACATATACTGTTTAGATGTCCTAGTTTATGAATGTGATTACCATGGCCACTTTTGTCTGTTAGGTCCCTATGATAATGAGACAGTGAGCCAGCAAGCTAAGCTGAGTGGAGTCCCAGGACACTGATGACTGCAGTATTGCCCTTATACCTAGGCAAGAGGGCTCTTTGCCTCTGAGCCTTCTACATTATAGTACCCACACATCAGGTTCCTGAGACCCTCTCTGATAGCATAAATGTCGTGGATTTTGCCTACCAAAATGTCTTTGCCTAGTAGTGCCCAGCATTCATTTTCTTTTCTTTTCTTTTCTTTTTTAGATTATTTATTTATTTACTTGACACAGAGAGAGAGAGAGGACGCTGGGATTATGACCTGAGCTGAAGGCAGACGCTTAACTGACAGAACCACCCACGCACGCCTATTTTCTTGTTTCTCTTTCTGTGCCAATCTGTTTTTCAGGAGGAATCCATGAATTAGCACTGAATCAACCTCAATTTACATAATGACAGATAAATATTTTGTTA
>ML110524.1:0-45809 GCA_003697995.1 Taxidea taxus jeffersonii
TTCAACATATCTCATATTTCTTTTAATATCCAGAAGTCAGTCTTCAATTAAACATAAAAAAGTAAATCAGATTCCATATCTAGTTTTCAATAGTTCATTTCTCAGTTAACATGAAATTGCATATAAAATTACCTATGCAAAACAACATTCATCATCTTGCCTTATCTTTGCTTTGTTTTTCAACTTTTCACTTTGTTCTGAAGTTCATTACAAAGCAATATGTGAGGAGGTGTTTCCCCCATTTGGGGAGAAAGAATTAGATATATTAAAATTATTTAACTAGTTCTTGTAAGTGGCATCAAGGTGGTTTTAATGTATTAGGGAATATCTTGGAACTGTGTGATGTCAATTTTTGAAATTGAATTTTTTGGACTTTTGACAATAAGATCCTGTCTAGGAATTTATGTTCTCAATGTCATATTTAGTTTTGTGAAATAATTTTTCTGATTTGATTTTATAATGTTTTCCTTTTATCTTAAAAGAACAGTACATAAGATAATACCCAAAGAATATAGCAATCTGAAGAATGTGTGCAATTATATTTAAGTATTTTTTCAGATTGTGAAATATATCAAATATGTAGAAACCTCAAAAGAGATGTGACAAATGCATATGCTCTCTCTCTTTCTTTCTCAGTTATATCTGAACAATTATGAACATTATAGTCAGTTATGTACAGACTACCAAACCCCTTTTCCATTTCCAACATGAGTAACTATTCTGAAGTGCCAAATTTATCCCAATTAACATTTCTGTACTTGATTTAATATGAAAATATCTATCCATACCACATACCACTGTTACTATATTTTAAATTTATAAAATTTCTATCATATGCTATCAAATTTTACAGCCTTTTTACAAATGTCAGTTATTGTATGATGCTATCATTATGAAATGCAACTCATATTGATACACATAGATATATTTCACTGACTCAAAAATTAAGAACACATTTTTTCCATAATTTTTTATCAATATAAACCTCACTGTTATGAATACCTTTATGTACATGTGAGAGAGTTTCTCCACTATGGATAATTAGATGTAAAATTAATAGATTTTATAAGATGACTATGGTCAAACTTTCCAGATATTGCCAAATTGCTCCCTAATTACACATAACAGTTGACATTCTCAGCAGTAATCACCAACAATTAAAGTTGTAACTCATTAATTTTTGCTATTCTCATATGTATAAAATTTTAAAAATTTATTAAAACAATTTCATTGAGGGGCACCTGAGTGGCTTAGTTAGTCAAGCATCCAATTCCTCTGATTTTGACTCAGGTCATGATCTCAGGGTCAGGAGATGGAGCCTCCTGTTGAGCTCTACACTCAGCAGGGAATCTGTTTGAGATTTTCCCTCTTCTGGTGTCCCTCCCCCCTCTCTAAAATAAATAAATCTTTAAAAAAATTACTGAAGTATAGTTGACATACAATGTTACATTAATTCCAGGTGTCCAATAAAATTCATATTTTGGTCACCTGGGTGGCTCTGTAAGTTGAGTGTCTGCCTTTGGCCAAGTTCTGTGTTGGGCTCCCTGCTCAGCTCACTCACTCTCTTTCTCAAATAAATAAATAAAATCTTAAAAAAAAATAAAATTCATTTTTTTAAATTAGCATTTCCCTAACAATTGTGATTTTATGCTTGATTTCATATATACATTAGCAATGTGGAATTCCACTTTTGGAATTTGAATTGCTTGTTATTGCTTGTTCCAATTCAGTGTCCGTATTTCAGCTGGAATGTGTGTGGTGTTCCTTGACTGGTTGAAATTTTATAATATGTATCATAATTAATATTTTTGTGATTGAAATTTTGCAAACACAGTAACTCAGTCTGAGATTTATCTTGACTTTGTTAATAATATTGCTGTACAGAATGTATTAGGATGTTTATTTCATTGAACTATGTGATGTTTATGTGTAGTTCAAGAATTATTAATTTTGAATTTAAAAAGTATATATTTTCCTTTATTTCTATTTAAATTATATTCTTTTTTATATTTACATTTTAATATATTTAGGATTTTTTGTGCTAATCTGTCATACATTCCAAATATATATACATATGAAATTTATAAATGGTGATAGATATATATGGAGATAGATCAAGCCCAGTATTCAGGCTATATGTACATATATTCTCATTAGGAGAACTACTTCTTCTGGAGCCATTTATTAAAAAGTTAACCTTTCTCCACTGACATCTAATGATATTTTTATAATATACCAAGCTCATACAAATTTATTTCCTGTCTCTGATTTTTATTTTGTTGGTTTATTTTTTATTACTAGGCTGATAGAACACAACAAATTAGTACATAATTATAATATGCCATTGTCCACGTGTGTATGACACATTTACTGCTTTTATTCTTCAAAATAATCTTGGATTCCTTGGTAAATTTACTCAGGTAGACTTGAGGAATAGTTTGCCAAGTAACATGTTGGGTCTTTATAAAGAATTGTATTGTTATTCTAAATATGTGTGAAGGAAGCTGCCAACCTTAAAGTATTTCTTCTTATAACTGTAGAATAGTCTGTATTTCTTCAATGTATATTGTTACATACTATTGTGAATAGGATTACATAAAATTTCAATTTTTGATTATTTGTTCTGTATAGAATTGATATTAAATTACATTCACTTATAGTTTATTTTTTTCACTTAGTTTATTTAGAAGCCCTACTGAATTCTCTTATAAATTTTAACTCTGAATTCTACATTTATTTTGATAGTCAATGTACATGATAACAAATTTGCAAATAATATCAATTTTGACTATTCCACGTAACTCAGTTTAAAATTTTTATTTTTCCCCAGATATGCTGCTAGTGAAGAAATCTAGTCCAGTTGAACAACTCATGACAATATTTTGGGGTTTTATTTTAAAAAGAACATTTTTAGAATTTACCATTACTATTAGCATGTATAGGGCTTTTTGGAGATTTACTACAATACTCTTAGTTGTATGAAAAATATAATAAATTGATGTAGAATATTATGAAATGCTTTTTGTACATTGAGGTGTTTCATGGTCTCTGTTTTCTTAATCTATTACATTAATGAGTGCATTAATAATTATTCTAAAGTTAATAATTTTTGCATTTCTGAAATAAGCCCAAATTCTTCTTGATTTTTCACATGGAGAACTTTTTAATATTTTAACTTTTATTTACTCTATTGAATATAATGTTATCAAAATGTGATTTTGAACATTTTTTTTCTGATTCCTTAAAAATTTTAAAAATATAATCAGAAATTGGGACGCCTGGGTGGCTCAGTTGGTTAAGCAGCTGACTCTGGCTCAGGTCATGATCCCAGCGTCCTGGGATCGAGTCCCACATGGGGCCTCTTGCTCAGCAGGGAGCCTGCTTCTCCCTCTGCCTCTGCCTGCCACTCTGTCTGCCTGTGCTCGCTCCTGCGCTCTCTCTCTATCTGACAAATAAATAAATAAAATCTTTAAAAAAATTTAAAAAAAAAGATTTTATAAAAAAAAAAGTATACTTCTCAGAACAAAAATCTACGTTATATTAAAATTTAAATATTTTAAATTCAGCTTTATTCATACTCGTTCGCTCTCTCTCCCTCTCTCTCTGACAAATAAATAAATAAAATCTTAAAAAATATATATAATCGGAAATAAAATTGCCTTTTTTTGAAACATGAGAATTAGCCTCTTTAAAAATACTTAAAAGTAGTTCATTTTTTTGTTTTGTATTGTGTTTTTTTTTTTTTTTGGAAGGTGGTTATATTTTAACTGCTCACAATGAAAGTTCGTAATTGTGTTCAGATTTCAATAAACTATATTATCAGTATTGTTAAGTCACATTTTCCTAGAAAAGTGCCCATATTTAAAGCCATCATAGGAAAGTATTCTTTTTTCTATAATATCTTTTTTTCCCTATTGTTCACTATATCTATATGTCATTTTCCCCCCTAATATTTATTGGGACAATGTTTTTTTTTCTCTTATTACTATTATTTTTTAAATATTTTACTTATTTGAGAGAGAGAGAGCACAAGCAGGGGAGAGGGGCAGAAGGAGAGGGAGAAGCAGATTTCAGGCTGGCTGAGCAGGGAGCCTGATGAGGGGCTTGATCCCAGGGTCCTGGTATGACCTGAGCTGAAGACAGATGCTTAACTGACTGAGCCACCCAGGCATCCCCTGTTTTTTTTCTCTTAAATGATGAGTTTAGTTTCTATCAGATCAGTCTATTCAAAGAAGGTGTTTTTTGCTTCATTGACCCTATTTTTGTTTTGTTTCCTTCTACTTCTTTTCTTATACTGTGCATGTCCTTATTAGGGTTTATGATAATTTACTTTATTTATCATCTTGAATTTTGTGCTCAAATTGTTTATTTTTAATTTTTTATTTCCCCTTGTTTGGAATGACCTCTAGAATATCCACAGTAATTGTTATTTTCTTAACTCTTCCACATAAGTTTTGATATTTAGTAATTTTATTATTTTTATTTAAGAATTATCTAATTCCCATTGTATAACTTTAAGCTTTAAATTAGTTTTGTCTTTGTTTTTTGAATTTAATATTTTTCAGTTTTTAAAATTTATTTTTGTCACTATGTTTACTTATATATACATATGGATATATACATACAGGTAAGCTAGAATTTTTCAATTTGACAAATGTTTGTATACTTATTATTTTTGTTTGTTTGATACCACAGTATCCTTACTTTTAGAATAAAAATACTATTAGTGATTTTGGACATGATTTTTTTCCAATTCATGACCATATATTTATAACAATTTTTAATCATTATTAAATATATTTATTTACTTATAATATCTTTATTTAAAGCCAGTTTTATTTTATAATGTTTTATATTAAAGTTACACAAACTTATTTTTTTTCACAAACTTCATTTCGACCTAAATTTTCTAGGTATATGTTTCTCTTCTTCCAATATTTCCAATCTCTATGAGTATTATATTTATGAATATCTCTTAAAGGCTCTACTTTTTTTTTAATTTATTTTTTTAAGATTTATTTACTATTTATTTATTTATTTGACAGAGAGCGAGACAGCAAGAGAGGGAGCACAAATAGAGGGAGCAGGAGAGAGAGAAACAAGTTTCCCGCTGGGTAAGGAGGCCAACACAGGGCTTGATCCCAGGACCCTGGGATCATGACCTGAGCAGAAGGCAGACCCTTAATGAATGAGCCATCCAGGTGCCTCTTTACTTTTATTTTTTAAATATTTAACATTTTTGTTTTTAATCTTGTGGGTTAAATCTCATCATTTATTTCAATAACTAGTATATTATGATTTATTTCTTTCATCTTTTGGTACTTTCTACTTACCACATTTTTTTCTACTCTTTTTTTTTTTTCCTTACCATATTTTTTTTTGGACTCCAAATTCTTTTCTATTGGATTTACAAAGTTACTTTTATTCCTTTGCTTCTTTTCTTAGGATTAGTCATTCCCATATCATTTTTTAATGTTCAGTGTTCTTTATAGATAACTCTATCAATACTTAAAGAGGTGCACTTCATTTAACCAAATAAAAAAATTATTCAATACAATACACTCATGCTGAATAACACAACTTAGGAATTGTTATAACTAAAGAAGCAGATATTATTTTTTTTTTAAATTTTTATTTATTTGTCAGAGAGAGAGGGAGAGAGAGCTAGAAAGCACAGGCAGACAAAGTGGCAGGCAGAGGCAGAGGAAGAAGCAGGCTCCCTGCCAAGCAAGGAGCCTGATGTGGGACCCGATCCTAGGATGCTGGGATCATGACCCGAGCCGAAGGCAGCCGCCCAACCAACTGAGCCACCCAGGAGTCCCCAGATATTATTTTTTAATGGATGTTTACTTAGCCATGCACCTATGTTCACCACTTTAGTGGCACAGAACTGGTCTTAATATTTCACTGCTTTTTTCCAGACTATATTATTTTACTCCTGGAGGATATCCTATACTTATAGTAGTTCTTTCACTTAAGTATCTGTCATTGGTTATTAATAATGATGTTGGTTAATTATGTTGGTAAATATTTCTTAGTTCAAATGTTATATTCCCCCATTCTTTTTTCTTTGGACTTGTGTTTTTCTGTTGAGAAGGCTGATATCAATTGCAGTTTAACACTTAAAGATACTCTGTCTTTTCTCTGTGGTTATTTTTGAAATCTTTTGACATTTAGTGCAGAATCTTTACAAAATGTCTAGTTATTTTTATTTATTCCATCCTGAACTTGTTGAATTTATTCATTCAAGCAACTGCATCTTCTGACATTTCTAGAGAGTACCTGCCCAATTTCTGCTTAATTGTAGCATCTTTCTCATTATCTTAAGCCTTTCTTCATGATACTTATTTTTGATGTGCAATCTATCTTTCACATTGCCATGTTTGTTCATTTATTTTTCTTTCTGTATAAAATTCTTTGTATATTCTCTAGATCTTTCTAACAATTTACAAGTTTCCTTTTTTGTATCTTACTCATCTACTCTACATTTCTATGTCTGTACATTAGATCTGAGGAGCTTTTATACAGTGATTTTTTTGCCTTTTACTATGCATCCTGGCCTGTGTTTTAAAATGCAGTATATAGGTTAATGTGGCTGCAAAATATTATGATTTTGAGTTCCTTCTTCATTTGGTGTTCATTAGTATTTCATTAGTATTTTTACTTGTTTCTTAAGATTCAGTATGCATTGAAAAGTACTCGGTTTTATACAACATTTCTAAGTGTTTCTCATGAGAAAAGTTTTTTCCCTAAATTAGATCTGAAGTTGTGTGTTTTTTCTTACCAATACAGATGATATATTATTATTAATGTTATGAGATATATGTAATCACTAATGGAGTAAAAAATATGCTTATTGGCTTTATTAGTATATTTTAAATAACCGTTTTTTTTTATTTTAAGGGGGTTAGTGCACAGTACAATGTTATTAGTATAAAATGTTTTCTTCAGGCATGAGGAGATTTTATGGAGTAAAAGAATAGATTGGAAGCTGTTGTGAACACCTAAGGTTAGTATATAGTAACAGATAATCAACTGAAGGAAGTAGGTTTAGATTTATTTTGAGAAAATTTAAAACAAAAGTATTCAGGAGAAAATTAGAAAAGGTCAAATAATGAAATGGTAATTTTTGATTTGTGGAAGAAAACAATACAAATGAAATTTGAAAACATCTAAATCAAACCTAATCCTCAGACCATTTCTAATACATCATAGAATCCTATTACAGACAAAAATAATAGCTAAATAGCAACGTGATTAATTTTTGTTCAGTAAGTGTACTCTTGTTTCCACAGCCTGCAAAGATGTAAGATTGAAACATTCTTACTTACATACTGATAGGCTATAAATTGTTTTCCAGCTAGTAGCATTTGAGCTTCCTTTGGGACTTTTCCCATGTGCTGATATAATTTTTAATGTACTGTATTTCTTTACCTTCATTTACTTATTGTTTAGTTCTTCCAAGCTATCTTTCTTAACTTGATATTATATACATTCAAAAATGGAATTCCATACTACAGTTCTACTACTTCTGTGAAATTATCTACTATACCAATTATATAATGCTTAAAATTGCATTATAAAATACAGTTTTTTTATATCAGCATGCTTATTTTCCTTCTTTTAGTTCTATTGTGTTTACTAAAAAATAATGAATAATTGGTTTGATTTAAAAAAATACTCATTTTTTATTTCCTGTTTTGTTGGCTTAAACATTAGAGTTATTTATAAAGTATCATATTCCAATAAAATATGAATATTATTTTCATAGTTACTGGAAGAATTAACACTAAAATAGAATTTCTGGGAATAATGTCAAAGTTTTGATGAATCACTATTAGCTGATACAATGGTATCATTACTTAGAACATCACTCTTCCAGATAGGACAATTTTAAAACAGAATAAATTAGTAAAGGTTCAACATGCGTACATTTATTACATTTATTACATTTATCAAAATGTGATCAACAAAATGAACAAGATTAAACACTGGGATTTTGTAAAAGATTCTAACTAGAAATAGGTATTTGGTATTTATTTCCCTAATTTCTAATATTTTTTAATCAAATGTATACACTTTAAGGACTGCATTATATTTTTCTGTGGATGATCAGTCCAGGTATATGTCTTTAACATTTCATCGCATGAGTGTAACATCATATATTTCACTTAATAGATTTTCCTAGATGTTTCACTGGGAACAATGAATGCTTTCTTCCAAAGTTTGAAAGACTAGTAAGTTTCAGTGACATGTCTTTCTGGAAATCATAGAAAAGGGCATTTTAAATTTAAAAAATTTAAAGATTTTATTTATTTACTTGAGCCACAGAGAAAGACAGAGAGTGCATGAGCAGAGACAAAGGGAAAGGGAGAAGCAAACTCTCCGCTGAGCAGGGAGCCCTATGTGGGACCCTATCCCAGGACTCCAGGATCATGACCTGAGCTGAAGGTAGACGTTTAACTGACTGAGCGACCCAAGAGCCCCAATTTTAAAAAATAATAAAAAATAAATTTGAGCATTGGGAACTAAGATGATATTTCTCATAAGATCATTTCATTACAGATATATGCTAAACAATTTACTTAAAGAGCAAATGAATCATTATGTGTCATGGTTCTAATGCTTTCCTTTTCCATGTATCTTATGTACCTTTTAGTTTTTGTTTAATCACATCTCCGGTCTTCAATGAAAAGTCTGGATTCTAAACTTAATCCAAAGAGTTTGTATTCCTGGGAGCTTTACATAGATTTTCTGTCAGGAGGAAGTGAACCACTGGCCACAGGAGGCAAGCCTAAATTAGTATGTATCCTCAAGGCAAACCTCCTGTTCTCCAACTTGCCTGGAGCCAGTGTAATTCTAGTGTCTCACTTAGTAGAACAAAATAACTACATTTCATTTTCAGGTGTCTGAATCACTTCAGGAGGGAGATGACTTCCTTTAATGCTTATAACAGAAGGAAGTTCAGAGAGAGATAGCCATTTTTAAGCAAAAACAAACAACAAAAACCATCCTAATACTTTTGGTAAAATAAATAATTTTTTCTCATTCAGGAATCTTATGAGGCTGAGTTTCAGAAAATCTTGTTTTTTAAAACTGTTGATCCATATATGTAATGGGAATCATCCAAAAATATTTATAGTATAACCTAGCCAAAAGTTAAAAATTAAAGCAAAGAGTGTCGCTAAGGTTTTAGGGATTTATATTAATTCATGACCTCCAAACTTAAAACACCAAACAAATTTGCTTGTTTCTAAATTTCTTTGCTTATGTCTAATGCATAAATTAAAATTTCTGTGGGAGATATGAATTATAAAAACAAATTAGCAGATGATCATTTTCTTACTAAAGTCAAGTAAAGGGAAAAGATGAAATCAAATTCAGGGCTAAAAGCCAATGATAATTTTCCTTTGTTTTATAAAATATGATGTTTAAAGACTTATTTAACTCTTTTTATATAACCTATTCTGTTATTTTTAGATATTTATAAGAAGTATAAAGTTCTCTTCTTTTACTGGTCTATTTGGAATAATGAGTCCTTTAAGTATGTGTGTTGAGTAAGATATCAAGTTTTGCATGTGGATCAACAAAGGTGCAAACAATCTTGAAAATACTTAAGCAACACTAGAAAAAAAATCAAGGTCCACAGTCTCTGCATTGATGATGAGACTAGGCTCTTTCATTTTCACTCCATTTCCAGCACACCATTCAAAGAGATATTGCCTTTATAAAAGCAGTAATAATCTGGGAAGTTTTCCAGATTCATTTATAAGAAAGCAAAGAGCTCAATTTGAGCTACATTTTGTAGGGCTCTTCATTCTTTCATTATGACCTGAATATCTTACAAAGGACTCTCTGTACTCTTTGTGTGTGGGCAAAGGAGCCTTTATTGTGTGCAACCCTTTTTTGCTTTAAATGCATTATTCTGTATTGGGTATGCAGGAAACAATCCAAACCCTTCAAATTGCTCTGTGGAAATGCAAGATAGTAACTCAATTTCAGAACAATGTGTTTTGCTTTCTTTCAGATGGAGTTGGTCAGTGTGTACTTGCTAGTTTCCAAACTTAGGTTTCCCCTCACATTTCTAAAATTTACATTGTGAAATATACAACAGACAGTAGAAAATTGTAGAATGTTTATATGTTCATTTGGGATCACAAATGTTACCACAGCTCAATTTAAGTATAATTCTAGGAGTTAATTTTGGGTACTACCATCGCTAATGTATTTTCATAACCATGTGTGTGTTCCAAAGTTGTTGTGGTGGTTTTTTAATAAAATGCTCTCTTTACTCTTTCACTTAACTGTATTGTGGTGGTCAACTTGGCTATTAAGCTTTATTTAACATTTCTGATTTGAAAGCAACCTATCCTTAAATATCCTGTCACTATAGTTTTCTACTTATTTAATATTTTACCACCATTCTGATAGCATTCCCTATGTCTAAGACTAGAGTAGAAAAAGTATAATAACCACTAGGTGTATTCCTAGATGAGTCTGGTCATACCCATACAACCCTTCATAAACAGTGATCCAAATAGCTAACAGCAAAATGACTGATACTTGCAAACAACATCATTCATTCACTTTTCTATTATTTTATTGTGTCTTTCAAATCAATATTTTCATCTTGTAGTATTAGGTACTATGCTAATTATTCTTATTATCTCATTGAATTGTCACAAAAATTAATGCTATAGGTTAATATAAAAATATAAAAATCTTAAAAACATTTTTAAGCCACAATTGAATTGATACTGTATAACACACACTTCTAAAATTACTATGTCTATGGTTCTATGTATAGCACTTAAAGTGTTGCAGGATTTCTCTGCCTCTAGTGCCCATGATTCTTGGTCATGCTGCTTTGAAGAGGGAATAGTTAGACCAGATGAAGGGAAGAGTGGTGGGTAGCAAAGCAAAGTTCATTGAGCAAGAGTATAAACCTCCCAAAGAGGGAGGGGACCCAAAAGGGCTGCCCTTGGGGTTTCTAAGTTTAGGGGTTTTTATGAGCTCTTTTGTGGAACTATCTTAAGCAATCAGGATGTGCTGAGTGGTGCCACGCAGGACTTTGGTCATGTATCTGTCTACCTATTAGGTTAATGTCTACATGCTGATGGTCTTTTTTGCTGACATCTGGGTGCTTATGCCTTAACTACCCCTTGCCCATGATAGTGACAAATGCCTTGTGGTTAACTGTCTTATTTTAGGACATTTTGTAGAGGTCATTTCTGCAAAGGCTGCAAAACAGAATGCTAGTGTGATCCTGTCTAAGCTGTAAAGGAGGATGTTAGTGCTGTTTTATCTCAGCTGTCCTGACTCCATATTTTCTTACTGGGACCCTGGTCCTAACAACCTAACTGTGCAACTAACTCCTAACAAAAGCAAGTGATTTTATGCAAAGATTCTATTCTGGGTTTCCTGTTCATTGAACTAAAGATCTTTCAAGTAAGTTAGATGCACAAAATATTATTTAATGACACACACATATATGTAATTATTATATATATGAATATATATAAAATATTATTGTTGTTGTTATATATTTTATATACAAATAATAATCTAATTCAATTCTTATAATTAGCAATTTTTTGGTAATTCTTCATATGCCACGTTGCTATCCAGAATGCTGTTTGTGATAGTTCTGAAACAGGAAAGCCCATAAAAGACAGAAGGACCCCATAAAAACCCATTTTTTGTTCCTTTTCCTGCTTCTATTCTTGCTAAGACCTGCATTCCCATCCCACATTGCACATGCCTCAGAATTCAAATAATCTGTGTTCTCTTTGTAAGAGACAAGGAGGTAATGATTTCTATAGAATAGATTATATCTAAGGAAGGACAGGGTAAGAATGACCAGATGTAGCTCTCATATGTATATTCCAGACCAACAGAACTAGATAACTTGAGGCCAAGACCCCAGGCAGTGAGGAATATCACTTGGACCCTCATCTTTGTTCTGACTAATCCCTGGATACGTGAGAGGACATGTACACAGACCATGATCCTCAATAAAAACCCTCTGACCCCAAGCAAGGATGAGCTCATGCTTCTTTCCTTTCTGAGTCTCTCAGATGCTCCATTTGTATCTGCTCTTTCTGTATCTTCAATAAACTCTACTCTCACTTCCTGCTGGCTCATGTTTGATTTCCATCTTGCATGAAGCCAAGGACCCTCTTGGCTGGTCCTGTTGGTCCCCCTTTGGGTCGTCAGACCCAGCCTGCCTGCATCAGTTTCAGATGAAAAGCCAGCCTTCAATAAAAAAAAATACAGGGTGAACAATATGTCCTCATGAAGAATTGATCCCTTTACTACTTTGTAATATTTCTCTTTACACATGATAATTTTCTTTATTTTGAAGTTTGTTCTGTCTAAAATTAATGTTACTCCAGCATCTTTTGATTGGCATTAGTATGTTACATCTCTTACAATACCAAAAAGTAGGTACATATATATCTAACAAAATATGTGCAGGATTTCTGTGGAGGAAAAAAAAATTACACTGATAAAGATATGAAAAAGAATCTAAACACATAAAGAGTCATTCTGTGTTCATAGATAGAAAGACTCAATATTTTAAAGATGGCAGTCATTACTAAATTCATTTATAGATCTAAAATAATCCCAATGAATTCCAAGCAAGCTGTATTATAGAAACACAAACTAATTCTAAAATTTGTATGGAAAACAGAAGCTCCCAAATAACTAACAAAATACTGAAGGAATAGAACATTTGAGAACTGATGTTACCCTATTTCTAGACTTACTATAAATCTTTTGTAATCAAGATATCATAATATTAAGGAAAGAATGGACACATCAATAAGTGGAACAGATAGTAGCTCATAAATGGAATCACGCCAATGTAGTAAACTGATCTTTGCCAAAGGAGTAAAGGAAATTCAATGGAGAAACGACAGTTTTTTTCAACAAATGGTGCTAAAAAAAAATTAGACTTCATAAGCCAAAAATCTACCTAGAGACACATGAAAGATCTCACACCTTTCACAAAAAATAAACCAAATACATTGTAATATGAAATATAAAACAATATTATAAAACTCCAAGAAAGAACCTAGGCAAAAAAATCTATGTGACTTTTGATTTGGTGATGTGTTTTTAGATATGAAACCAATGTTACAATTTATGAAAGAGAAAATTAACTTGAGAATTTATTGAAATTAAAATATTTGCTCTGCTGTAGACCTCCTAAAACAATGAAAGGACTAGTCACTGACTGGGAGAAAAATTATATATACACATGGTAACACACACACACACACACACACACACACACACATATTTCCTTGGTCTGTCAAATGAGTGAGACTAAAAGAAATGATACCCTGATAGCAAGAACACAGCTAGACCTGGGATCTTTGTTTCAACTGCCATTTTCCTATAAGAGTACAGGAAATTTTGGTAATTCTTTGAAATTTGGTAATTCTGTGCTTAGAGAAATTGCTGATTGTGGGTCTAGGACAGGGTATGTACAAGATAAGCTGGAACATCTTGAAATGCTATAAAAGACAAAAACAAAACCCCAAACCCCCACACATTGATGGAATTGTCAAAAGAGTACAGGAGCCAACTGAGAGTTTTTAGTGGTCAAATCTATAAAAATTTGGGCAATAAAGTAAATAAGATGATGTGACCTTGTTATTCAATTTAAGATAAATATCCATTACTCCACATTGATATAAATAAATGGTTGGATAAATTAATAATCCTGAGATGACAGATAAATATCCCATGCAGAATTTTAAATATGTAGATACTTGACCTTTAAGGAATAGAATTATAATTCCTCACTCCCTTAAGTGCAGACTATTCACAGCAATTCCAGTTCAAAGAGCACTGTAGTGACAGTAGGGGTGGGGGTTGAGAAGAATGACTTTACAGTGGAGAAAACTGACAAACATCATCAGCTAGGTGCTGAACGTAAATGGTGGTAAATCCGGATAGTGTAGGCCTTTGATGTCATGTGATGAGATTGACAGCTTAAGATGTTGTCTTTCTACACAAAATCAATAACCCCAATCTAATGCAATCCTGAAAAAATATTGGGGAGTCCTAATTAGAAAGACATTCTACAAAATATTTGTCCAATGCTCCTTAAAACTGTAAATGTCATCAAAGTAAAGAAAGTCTGAAAGACTGTCATAGCCAAGGAGACATGATGTGTAAATGTAATGTAATTATCCTGAATGCAATCCTGAAACACAGAAAGGATATTAGGCAAAAAGTATAATATATGCACTTCAGTTAATAATAATATACTAATATTAGTTCATTAACTATGACACATGTACCGCAGTCCTGTAACCTGTGAATAATATAGATAACTGGGTGTGTATATTTGGGAACTCTTTGTACCATCTTGTCAACTTTTCTATAAATCTAAAGCTGTTCTAATAAAAAGTCTACATAATTAAAACTCATAAAATATTTTGATATTTTGAAAGGATAAGAAATTATCTATCTGACTTTTTTAACCTAAGTCCTATTAAAACTAAAAAGTAAGTTATAAATAGGTGGACTCCCTTACCATCCTTTTTGTTTTTTCAAAAGCAATTGAAGAAACTAAAATTGAAAGTTCAAAATTGAACTTTCCTTTAATATTTTTGCTCAAAAATAGAACTTAAAACAGATCTAAAATTTCCATTATTAAAGTGTCTTACTTAACTAGTTTATCAGCCTGGGAAAGCTCTCCAAAAGTGGTGACACCCAAAACATTCCACATCTAAAAACTATGTTGGATACCAAGTTTATCTAACAGCATTATCTTAAGTTCTTCATTCTTGCATTATCTTAAATGCATTTATAGTCACTGAGCAATGGGAAAAATCAAATCACTAATGTGGCTGATATTCAAAGATGAGAAAGAAAACTATCAGGCCTCTAAACTTCCACAATACCAACAAAACTTGACTTACTTGGTAAGATAATACAATTATGACAAAATTTGCCAACTTCACTGTTTCATGTAAGAAAATTTTGAAATATAAATGATACATGAACATAGAATAAATGTTGCTTAAGTAAAGATTTTAATTGCTTACTCATTACTCATTGCAGTAAAGTGAGTGGGAATCACTTTTCTTTTTAAACACTGCCCTGTTAATGAAACAAAATAAAACATTTGAAATTTGTTTTGTAAGGCTCCTGTGCTTAATGGAAAGGCAAAGAAGGTGTGCATAATCAGATGTGTAATTCCTGGAGAAAAAAATAAAACATCTAAATCTTTAAAGATTTCAGATTTTGATTAACCACTCAAAGTAAATGCAATTTTTTGATCCCCTGCCCTTTACTAAAAATTAAAATACACACGCACATAGAAAGTATGTGCTCACTATAAATAGAAAATAATTTATAAGTTACTGAGAATGAGTGAATTTGAAAATGCAGTGTCTGATGAGTTTTGTAATGATCTTGTATGAAATTATTTATGTAGTACTCTTTAAATCATCCAGTCCATCTTCTAGTAAAAGGGTAACATAATATATGGAAACACTATTTTTGGTATTTTGGAGCAACTGATGAATGCATGGAAAGACCTCTGCTAGTTTTATCACTCTGAACCATAGGCGTTTTATTGGGAATTAGAGCAGTCACAGCTCCTAGTTAAGTTTATAATATCTTAACGGTAAATAAATGTAAATGCTTTAAGTATTATAGGTCCAAAAGAGATTCTATCATTGTGGATATAATTAAGTTTTAAAAATAAATGGGTTGGATGCGAAATTTCTTATCCTCAATCACCTTACCTTTAACAGAAGGCCAATTATTTCATAAAATATCTTCATTCAGCTCACTAGTATGGCATGTAAGTAAGTAACAAAGAGATGCTTAGAAGAAAATACTATTCTCAAACTGGCATTGTTTTTTTTTTAAGATTTTATTTATTTGAGAGAGAGAAGGAGAGCAAGCAAGAACATGGGGAAAGGAAGAGAGAGAGGCAGAGGGAGAAGCAGACCCCCAGCCTGGAGCTCAATCTAGGAACTTGGGATCATGACTTGAGCTGAAGGCAGACACTTAACAACTGAGCCACCCAGGCAACCCTCAAACTGGCATTTTCTTTCATGAATCTCCCAAAACAGAAAAGTACTAAAAAATAATGCTATTAATTTTATGATGGGTTTGTTGACTAATAATAATTGGGGGGCACCTGGATGGCTCAGTGGGTTAAGCCTCTGCCTTCAGCTCAGGTCATGATCTCAGGGTCCTGGGATCGAGCCCTGCATAGGGCTCTCTGCTCAGCAGGGAGACTGCTTCCCCATCTCTCTCTGCCTGACTTTCTGCCTACTTGTGATCACTGTCTGTCAAATACAAAAATAAAATATTTTTTAAAAAAATTAATATTAAATATGCATTTTGTTTCTCCTAGTTTCTCAATGAGTTTTTCTTAGTTTCTCAAAGGAAAAACTTCATAGAACATTTTCATGAGCAACTTTGCATGAGCTAAATTAGTGTTCTTATTTTTGGAATGTAAGTTCTGGAACTTCACTTCTAACAAACTAATTTGATCATCCTCATTAATTTTATTGTTTTCTTTCCTTATCTAATTCATGAAACATGGAAAGCATGGCAGAAATTTCACACTAATACACATTAAACATGGAATATTTTGAAAATTTGATACAATACATGCATTGGGATAACAAAAAAGAAATATCCTTACCTGACAAGTAAGTTGAAGCAGCAGTTCTATTACTGAGAGTTAAAAAAAAACAAAAAAACAAAGACAAAATGAGAGAAAAGGAGAAAGGAAGAGATAAAAGACGAGAGTGAGGTAAAGATAAGGAGAAAGAGACTTTGTGGAGAAGGGAGTCAGTATGAATTTCCCAAATAGAAACTTGCATTTTGATGAAGGCTTTAAAACTCTATCAATATATTTTTTACAGCTGGAAGATATAAGACATTTATTATAGAGAGACGTTACCGCTTGCAAGAAAGAGCTGCAATAACAAACGCACACTATCATTGAGTTAATCCAACCTAACTGATTCAAGTGGTTTTTGGATTATATACTTTTACAAAAAGAAAGTAAAATGAAATGAAGATACCAAAATTAAAGCATAACAAATAATTCCTCAATAAAATATCATGAAAAAATAATTATCATTCATTTAATAGTTCTAAAATTTTTTTAAAACTTTGGGATCTTGGTAAATACAAGTGTTTAATGAAAGACCTGAGGTACTGATAAACCAAAGAGGAGAAGTGAGCATTTATAAAACTACCTCTAGGAACTCACTTCAAAAACATCTGAATTACTAAAACCATTACTCTTGTTGAAGATGAAATTACAAGGGAAAGGGAAGAGATTCAGTAGCTTGATAATAACCCAACATTCAAAATAATCAACCTGTAGATAAACTTATATAAACATGTATATGAGTTTATAATGATTGTAAAGTTCAATCAAACACTGTGATTCTTTGTATCACTAAGAATTCTTAAACACAAATGGGGTGCTCTTATTGGTTGACATGAAACTTCTCATGAAAATAGAGTTCATATGTAACAGAAGGGATGCCTGGGGGGCTCAGTCAATCATCTGCCTTCAGCTCAGGTTAGGATCCCAGGGTCGGGGGGATTGAGTTCTGTATTAGACTCCCTGCTCAAAAGGGAGCCTGCTTCTGCCTCTGCCTGCTGCTCCCCTGCTTGTGCTCTCTCTCTCTCCGACAAATAAATTAATATCTTTAAAAAAATAAGAAAGTTACAATAGTAAAATGTATCATCTATGAGAATTTCTGGTTATTGGTGGATTTTCTGTGAATGTATATTCTTGTTTGCTCATTCAAATTTAGTACTTCGTTCTTTATATATCTGGAGAGCTTTGGTACAAGGTCCAAAAAAGATCTTTGTAAGCTTCATTTTAAATACTTTTAAACATTTCTTGTTTTCATTTCTTGTTTCCCTTATTTTTAAAATCTTGCTATCTTCTCTAAAGCTGGAATGTTGTATTAAAAGATTTCAGAAGCTAGGACCATCTTGTGAATGCCAGAACTATGGCAAGGGTTGCCCTGCTGAAAGGATGGCTTGGTGGAAGCTGGAATAATGGAGAAGTAGGAAGTAGGGCCAACTTACCATTAGGTTCAGTAGGCACAGTGCGTGGGGCTCACAATCTTTTAGGCCCATGGAAATGGAATATATCTTATCTTCTTGCATATATTGAGTATAGGGACTATCTTATATTTTGTCATCTATCTATCACCTGAAAGAGTTCAGGCAGATTTAGGAGTCTAATATTCTTTGACTTATGCAAGTCCATATAAATGTTTCTATCCAAGTCTTAACATTATATAGTTTCCAAATTTATATCTATATGCTAGTAAGCCTGAAGAACTTGGAGTTATAAAATGTATGTATGTATGGGCTTTCTTATGACTATATGAGTACAATTCAAAGTAACATGTAAAGGAATATTATTTTGTTGAAAATATTTCACAGCAAAAAATATTGTGTGATTTATAATTAAATAATAAACAGTACAAACAGTTTTGTGAACCTTTTTTCCCCACTGGAAAGCAGAGTTATTTTAACACTTACTTTATAGTTTTATATTTTAGCAAAATAGCATGAAACTGCATTTCATAAACAAACCATCCATCTAAACAGGAGAAATATTAGTTTTTATTTTGGAGGATGACACAAATGTAGAAACAGTGCTTTAAGGGAACATAATAGTCAGCTCTACCTTCATATACAAGTACTGATGATTTATGCATTTACTTCTAAGACAAAGTTGGGGTTTCTGTGTGGCTCAGAGGGTTAAGTGTCTGCCTTCTGGTCATGATCCCAGGGTCCTGGGATTGAGCCCCACATTGGGCTCTGGCTCATCGGGGAGTCTGCCTCTCCCTTTGCCCCTCCCTCCACTCATGCTCTCTCTCCCTCAAATGAATAAATAAAATCTTAAAAAAAAATAAGAACCAGAAATGTATTTGGAAAAAAAAAAGACAAAGTTGTTAGGGGTAAACTTATATGCATTCATTTGCATACTCCACATGGTTGCACTGTAACCCTGTTTGGTTAATATGCAAAATTTTAAAATAAGTTCATGATTTTTTGGTCACTACAGAAAATTTTATTTATTTTCATCTCAGATAATTATGATTTCTGAATGTTGAACTGTTACCAGTATGGGAGTCTGCCTTATGTCAATGAAGGTCTTGATCCCTGGATTCCCTAGGATAAGATTTACATGGGGATCCATGCTAGAATAAAGACAGCCAAAAGGAAAGTAGTAAGCACAAAACAGTTTATTAAAGCAGAAGTACACACTCAAAGTGGGAGACAGGCGGTTCCAAGAGGTGGAATCAACCCTGGGTTGTCTTGGGATTGGATATCTGTTGTGTCTCTCTGGGCTTAGGGAGGCTATAAGGTACAATGGGGTAGTGCCTTATGGAGGATCTTCCAGTCATTCGGGTAATTCCTCCTCCAGGTTGGGAGGGGACGTTTTTGACCCCAAGAAGGTTTGTAGTGGAACTGTCTTGGCAGCCTTTCTGCATGGGGAGGTGAGGGCTACAACCACTGTGCAAATGTATTATAATGAGTCTAGAGATTACCCTGGGGCAGAGGTGAAAGATGAGAACATAGGCTCTGCATCTATGGCTCTTAATCTGTTAGCCCCAAGATCTTAGAAGGCACAAGGTCAGGGTGTTGTATCCTCAGCCTTCTAATGTGTAACCTATTTATCACATGTTCTTGCCTCCAGCAAATGTCTCTATCATTCCCTTCAAGTAGTATCTATATCTCCTTCAAGGAGTTGGGGACTCTGCCTCTCGGTATTTCTTCCATGCTCATGTCTTTCTTCTACTTAACAGCTTCAGTCCACCATTGAAATTCCAATGTTAATAGCTCTTCCCATCTTTTGAAAGCTGTTATATAATACTTCTACAAAGTCTCACAGTATTTATTTTTTTTTTTAAGATTTAATTTTTAATTACCCTCTACACCCAAAGTGAGGCTTGAACTCACAAACCCGAGATCAAGAGTTGCTCACTCTACCAACTGATCCAGCCAGGTCCCCCACTTACAATATTTCTTATTGGAATAAATAAAGCATGCTTTTGACTTAAAAAATTTAAAATATTCTGAAAGTTGGGGTGCCTGGGTGGCTCAGTGGGTTAAAAACTCTGCCTTCGGCTCAGGTTATGATCCCAGGGTCCTGGGATTGAGCCCCACATTGGGCTCTCTGCTCAGCAGGGAGCCTGCTTCCTCCTCTCTCTCTCTGCCTGCCTCTCTGCCTGCTTGTGATCTCTGTCTGTCAAATAAATAAATAAAATCTTTAAAAAATTAAAAAAATTAAAAAAATTAAATATTCTGAAAGCTAACCAATTATGTGTATACTTTTCCCATAACAATTTCCATTCCAATGGTTCTCAAAGGGTAGTTTATAGAAACCTAATGATCCATAAGACTCTTTCAGGGGGTTCATGCTGTTAAATATGTTTCTACTATTGGTAAGATGTCATTTACCTTTTTCCGTGTGTTGAAAACCATGGGTAAAATTACAGGCAACTTAGCACAAACAAAAGCAATGGAAATAAGCTGTACTTAGTTACGCTCATTGTGTTCTCTTCCACTCTGGACTTGACTTAATAAAAATATGTCACTTAAGATGTCCTTGAGGTGTAAGTAGAAAATTTTAATTTTATCAAGTATTGACCATTTCTTCTTCATCTTTTTAATGTTTATTATAATAAAATGAGAAGTATGCATACTACTTCTATTGCACTTTTAAATGGGTTTGTTAGGAAAAATATTTGCGGGCTTAGTTACAAAGTGAACTAAGTAATTTTTTTCAAAGAATATGTTTTTATGTAAAAATTTGAATTGTCTTAAAAAAATTTATTTTGCAGGGGAGGGAAATTAATGTATGCCAATGTGAGCCTTCCAGGTTCCCACTATTTAAATTTTATAGTGGGGTTGACAATGATATTAATAAGGAGGATTTTTAAATATTACATATGGAAATGTGTCAAATTTAAAATATTTTTATCACTCAGTAGAACTAATAATTTCTAAATGACCAATATGTATTTTACAGAACTATTATAAGACAGCCATTCAAAGTATAATTAAATTGGTGTTAAGAATTTTTGCACATAACTTCATGAAAGATATTGATCTTTAGTTTTCTTTTCATATGATTTATTTGGCTATTTTTTAGATCAAGGTATATTGTCCTTATAGAATTAATTGGGAAGTATGCCTTTCTGTTCAACTTTCTGAAAGATTTTATGTCGAATAAGTATAATTTTCCTTAATTGTCTCTAAAAATTCATCAGAAAACCACTGGGCCTGGGGCTTACTTTTGGCAAAGGTTTTTAATTAGAAAATCAGACTATTTTGACAATTGTTTCCCTAACTTAGCATTAGTAATTTGTAAATCTAAATTTTTAAATTTAAAGAGATTTGTCTGTTTAATCTATGTTGCTGAAATAACTAGAATATAACATTTCCTTATTATCTATTAAGTATCTTGTAGAATTCAGCGATTTCCTCTAATTCCTGGTGTTGGTAATTTATGTCTTTTCTTTTCCTGGATCAAACTGGATAGGTTTATCAATTTATCATTTTATCGATCTTCTTAAAAAATAGTTTTGGCTTTATTGATTTTCTCTCTTTTTTTTCCCAGTTTTCTGCTTTAATTATTTCTGATTTTATTTACTATTTTTATTTACTATTTTTTTCTTCTCCTTAGTTTGGTTTTAATTTTCTCTTCTTTTTCTAGTTTTTTGATGATAGATATCAGGCAATTGATGTGAGAATTTTCTTCTCTTTTTAATATTGGTAGTTAATGCTATAAATTACCCTCCATGTGCTATACTAGCTATATCCCCAAGACTTTAATATGTTGTGTTTTCATTTTCATTTTCATAATTCTTTCTGATTTCTTTTTTAACTCACCAATTGTTTAAAAGTGTGTTTTCATTTGTGATATTTTTGGGTATGTTTCTTTTCTGTTTTTTATTATTATGTTCAGTTAGCCAACTGTATTCCATACAATCTCAAAAATACTTAAAGGAATATAAAAATAACCAGCAATTAACAAGCTATGAATTATAATGTCTGACATCCTATCAAAACTCAAAAGGTATACAAAGCAAGAAATCATCAATAGAAACAGACCCAGACCATGTCGATGCAGGTGGTAGAGACAGACCCCAACCATGTTGATGCCAATGGTCCGGGTCTGTTTCTATTGATTGATTTCTCTCCTCGAGATTTCTTTTTTGTTTTGCATACCTTTTGAGTTTTGATAGGATGTCAGGCATTATAATTCAAAACTTGTTAGATGCTGGTTATTTTTATATTCTTATAAGTATTTTTGAGATTGTGTGAATTATAGTTAAGTTACTTAGAAACTGTTCAATCTTATCAAGACTTGCTTTTACTTCTTGTTAGATTGGATCAGAACATCTTTCATTCTAGAGTCAATATTCCTCATTACTTAGGCAATAGCATATTGAGTACTTTAACCAATGCCCCATGCATTAAAAGGTTTTTCCACTGGCTGGTATGCATACAAACTATTCTAGGCCTTGTGTGTGCTCCAGAGATTTTTCTGCCTGCCTGTTTCTGGTGAATCATTCCCAGGCTCAGAAATCATCCTCATATGAATATTCTCATCAGTATTCAGTAAAGATTCCAGGGAACCTATGGCAAATTTCTGGGATTCTTTCCCTGTGTAGCTTTCTCTTGTTTGGTACTCTGCTTTATGAATTCTAGCTACCATGGCCTCTACCAGTTCTTAAATTTGTCTCCTTAACTAAGTATGACTGGTAGGCTCCATTTTGATTTCCTCTTTCCTATGGGGACCAGGAAAGTGTCCTCAGCTTAAGCTTGTGCAAACATAGGGTTGCCTTATTTGTTTCAATTGCTCAGTGATAACTATTTTCTGTAGCCTCTTTACAAATGCTTGAAACTTACTTCATATTAAACATCTGATTTTAATGAAGCAGAATAAAAAAAGTTTATTGATATGATATCATATTGCACTTGGCAACTAATCTTCAAAAAAAATGAAAGGAAAACCTGCTTGTCCATTGTTGGTGTATTAACAAGAAAAATACCACCCCACTTGTCTAGTGGGTATTTGAACAAAGAATATCCACAACTGGGTGAAAAGCCTTTTGGAATACTAGCACCCTTTAAGTTAAAGGCCATATTTCTTCCCATACATCAACCAAAACAGCATATCAACAGATTGAATACAAAGGCAGAAAAAATAATTTAGATCTCTTCTATCAAGCCAGATGTTTTTTTAAAATGGAAAAATGTAAAACGATTCCACTCGTCACTATTCTGGAGAAAATATATTTTTTAATCTTTCAGTATTGTCAATATAATGAGCTTATTTTTTAGTGGAGTTCATAAAAATAATTTTATTTCTAATATGGTAGATATTAATACTTGTAAACCAAATAAAATTTCTTTAGTTTTTCCAAGTAAATGAAGATTTTGAGAATTGATGATCTATTTCATTTCCTTAGATTTAATTATTATAATTTTTACTCATTTGAAGCAAACAAATGACAACAATTTTCTGTATGCCATTTTTTGTTCTTAATGTAAATGTATTAAACATTAGGTTAAACTAAATATTTTTATGTGAAAATTGTGTGAACCCCTATTTGAAAATATTTGTCAATTCTTTTATGTCAGCGATTCAATGAAAAAGTTGAAAACTACATAAGACAAAAATATTTATGTAATTTCTCCAGCATCTTCTTGTCAATTAGGACAAGTGCCATGAGATAGAGGGTGTGGTGAGATGTTTGTATAAGGGATACTATTCTTTCATACCTACCCTGAAAAACTCAAGATTCTGCTTAGATTTGAGTTGCTATTCATAAAGATCTCTACATGCCTTCCAACTATACTATTGTCTATCTGTTTCTGAGATTTATACTGAAGTATCATATAGAGAAATCCACTCACAGAAAAATGCTCAAGGGCCTGCACAAATCCATATACTTCTTAAAAGATCTGGCAAGAGAATATGGAACCCAGGATTCAATTTGCATTCCCAGGAGCATTGCAATTTATCACTCCCCTAGCTGTACTTCTTCAGAGAAGAAATATATAAATTTCACCTTGGAGGAATTAGCTGAGCTGCTTTTGTGCATTTGTAATATGTGCATGTATTCTGACTCTACTATTTTATTACTCTGAATCATGAATCAGTTCTTTACTTTATTTCTTAGTCTCCTACATCTTCCACTCAAAAAAGACCTTTAAAAGGCACCTAAAAAAGGCTGTGGGTCCCTTGAGACTAGTAAATCTCTATGCTTTATTTGATTTGTTACAATGTTAAAAATCTTTTTCTGACAAGCCTAAAGCTCTACATAGGAAATTTTTGCCCTTTTTTAAAGGTCTTCCTTCAGGATGAGGATTTAGATTGTATTTAATTTAAAATCTAGAAAAACTTGACACCATCTAAGATTAAAAGAAAAATTGATTAGCTTAATATTAAATTTCTATAATGTATTTGCAAATGATAAAATCATTTGTAATCTGTATCTTTGGTAAAAACTATCCTAATTTATTACCTTTACAAAAATAATTATAGTCATTATTCTTCTTTTCCTTGCTGTTGCAATCTTAGAAAATTACACAAAGATGCTATTTGATAAATACCTGTTAAATGATTTTAAAAGTATTTCTTGCAATGGACATATAAATATATGACTGTAGAAATGTAGATCAACTTAAACAATAATGTTTAATCCCCAAAATATAAGTTAATATATCTATGGTAAATGATGTAGAAGAAAATAGAAATAATTGATAACTTTGTAAATTTTGTCTTTAGCTTTTACGTGTCATGTGAAAATTTATCTTTGTATATAAGTTTGTGTGTGTGTGTAGATAGATAAATATCTGTTTACCTCAACTCACCTAATCATAAGTTTCCTTAAAAAAAAAAAAATGGGGCACCTGGGTGGCTCAGTGGTTTAAGCCTCTGCCTCTGGCTCAGGTCATGATCTCAGGGTCCTGGGATCCAGCCCTGCATCAGGCTCTCTGCTCAGCAGGGAGCCTGTTTCCCCCTCCCTCTCTGCCTGCTGTTCTACTTGTGATCTCTCTCTCTCTCTGTCAAATAAATAAAATCTTTCAAAAAATAAATAATAAGTAAATAAATAAGTTTCCTGAGAAAATGACAAGGATTAAATATTAAAACACTTGCATCTTTTATGTCATTAACCAAAGTATACTGTAAATAATAGATAAATGTTTGATTGTAAGGCTGATAAACTTATTAATGTACTTTAATTTTATTTACATTACCTAAGTATAAAATTGAAGATTTACCTAAGCCAGGCAAATAAAATAAAACTCATATACAAACACATAAGATGCATATAAGAAACCCCAAAGACCCAGAAAGAATCTTAAATTACATACTACTGATCAATTTTCAACAAAGAAAATTAGACTAGCTGATGATTTCATATTTGTAAAACCAGAAATATCCCCCAAATTGGAATATCTATCACATACTGAGAAAAAATTATTTGTCAACCTGAATGAAGTTACCATTATATTCATAAGTAAATCCAGACCAATTTCCTTACTCCTCCTTCCTTATACAGAGGAAATTGTTATCCTAACATAAGTACTTGTGAAAACTAAGTGTATATCTGTGCTATGTTATATATGTATGTAGCCATAAAATGGTTTGTTAGTTCATGCTTATATCCTTTTGCATGTTTTATTATTTATTAAAAAAATCTACCTCACCTATATATAAATATTTAATATTTATGTTAATACAGTAACTTGTTCTACATGCATTAATATCAATAAAGTTTTATAAATTTTATAATTTTATTTGTGTTTTCTCTTCTCTTTGACCAATCTTCACAGTTTTCTTATTTTACACATTATTGCTTTAGGTTAAGTCAGTTGAACTGCTACTTAGATATCTTGTTTACTAATTTAGGCATTTTTAAATTTTTCCTTGCAATTATTTTGAGTATATTTGGTTGATCTTTTTCAAAATTCCCTATGTCAGTATTTTTTCTTTTACTTCTCTTTATCTTGAGATATGTATAGATGTAATATAATTTCCATTCAATATTGTTTATTGGCATCACACAAAATGACAGTTTTCTCTTTTAGCAGTGCCTAAAACTTAAAATGTGTTTGAAAGTATTGTAATAATAAAATAAATTGCTCTTTCTATTCTCAGTAGATGCCAAAGAAGTGTAAGACTCCCCAGAAAGGTAAGTAGGAAAGGAATTTTCTACAATTCCATGAAAATATGTTTGTCATTTATTCTTGAATACTATTTTAGCAGTTACTTTCCTTCAGCATTTTATTTTATTTTACTTTTTATTATGTTCAGTTAGCCACATATAGTACATCATTAGCTTTTGATGTACTGTTCCACGATTCATTAGTTTTGTGTAACACCCAGTGCTCATCAGCACATGTGCCCTCTTTAACTCCCATCAACTGGCTATCCCATCCCCTCATCCCCCTCCCTCCTGAAACCTTCAGTTTATTTCCCAGGGTCCAGAGTCTTTCATGGTTTGTTCCTTCAGCATTTTAAAGGCAGAGTTACATTGTCTTCTGACATATATTATTGCTTCCAGATGTCAGTTAGTTGTCTGCTGTTCATCCTTGAAGAAAATTTATTTTGTTTTCTTCCCTCTGTTTGTTTTTAAGAATTTTTCTTTTCTCGTTATATACTGGGAAAGATCTGGTTGTCAAGTGTGCTAATTGTTCGAGGAAAAAAAAAATCCCAACAAGTACCAGAGCAGACATAAACTTTCTTCTTGACAATGGTTTGTGGATGGAGTTTTGCTCTCTTTTCACTGAGATTATATTTTTTTGAGTATAACTGACCTTATGCAGGTGTCTCATATCTAACTCTCTCCAAGATTCCAAGGTCTTATCTTCAGTTTCTCTATAGGCAAAATTATGGATCCTCTAGCCATTAGTGGTTAGCAGCTACATGTGTGAGCCCCACCTAAGCTTTCAAGTCTCTTTTCATTCCTGGCACCTGAGCAGTTGTCTTTTCTTTCATGGAAGCTCAGCCAGGAATTAAAAGTGTCTTGATGGTTATGATTTGTATTGCTCTCTGTTACCAGGCATCTCTCCATATTTTTAGTGGAAAAGGTTTTCTCTAACCTGGTTCTCCATTTTGCCAAAGCCAAGAGTGTGTTTTCCAGCAAACTAAGGTATATGTGAAAGAAACTTCTTAAAACCTTGAAAGTCTCTTACATAAAACTAGTACACTGTCCTTTATGGAAATACTTTCTTCATTGCTTTATATCTGTGGACCAAATGAGAGCTGTTGTGCTTATACATTATTCCATCTCCCTGGTCTTCGTGACTATAACTTGTGCCAAGTTAATCACTCTACACATCTTTCTTTCATTCATTGTCTTTTTTTAAAAAAGATATTATTTATTTATTTGAGAGGAAGCACAAGCAGTGGGAGGGGCAAAGGGAGAAGCAGACTCTCCCCTGAGGAGATAGACTGATATGGGGCTCAATTCTAGGACTGTGGGATCATGGAACTGAGCTGAAGGCAGAGACTTAACCAACTGAGACACCCAGGCAGTCCTATTTACTTATTTTCTACACAACTTTTAAAATGCAACACGTGGTAATATACTCTTATCTTACTAATTTAAAACTGTGATGTCATTAATGGTCCACCTGATGCCTATAGTTTTAACCTTGTGGAAAAACAAATTTAAGTGATAAAATCAAACTGCAAAAAGAAGTGGATATGAAAAATGGAACAAAATCCTGATGGTATTCAAGTCCTTGATTCCAGCCATTTGCAACACTAACTCTATCCTGTTTCTTCCTGCAGTTGATGTTTTTGAACTAATATATTTTTTATTTCCTCTTAGTTAGATTTACATATCTGTCCCTTGCAACCAAAACAACTATTAATACAAAGTAAAGATAAGGTCTCTGTAACTGGATAAAAACACCGTTGACATTCTTTTATTTTTTTTAAAATTTTATTTATTTATTTGACAGACAAAGATCACAGGTAGGCAGAGAAGCAGGCAGAGAGAGAGGAAGGGAAGCAGGCTCCCCGCTGAGCAGAGAGCCCGATGTGGGGCTCAATCCCAGGACCCTGAGATCATGACCTGAGCCAAAGGCAGAGGCTTTAACCCACTGAGCCACCGAGGTGCCCCACACTGTTGACATTCTTTTTTTTTTTTAATTTTTTTAAAATTTTTAAAAGATTTTATTTATTCATTTCACAGTCAGAGATCACAAGTAGACAGAGAGGCAGGCAGAGAGAGAGGAGAGAAGCAGGCTCCCCGCTGAGCAGAGAGCCCAATGTGGGGCTCGATCCCAGGACCCTGGGATCATGACCTGAGCTGAAGGCAGAGGCTTTAACCCACTGAGCCACCCAGGCGCCCCCACTGTTGACATTCTTTATTGCATTTTACAGACTCCATGATTTATAGACACATTTTTTCTCTCTATTCTGAATAGCAATGCTATACATGTAATTCTACTAATAAACACATAATTTTTAACTTCACCACCCTCTCTTCCTTCCAATCAGTCCTTCACATTGCAACTACATGTGCCTAAAGAAAGCTTAAACCCAATCATACAATTTCTCAAATGGCTTTTCTCTAAGGAAAGAATTATAAGAGAAGGAAAAAAAAGGAAAAGCAAGTCAAATTACCTTGGTATCACGTTCAAAATCTTAAAAATAGGTAACTAACCAGCCCATTGGACTTTAATTATCATTTAAATTGGACATCATCTCTTGAATCATGTTAATTTATTTGTTCAAGTGGATTTCTTCTACTCCGTCATTAACTAAAATTATGTCTACCCTTCACTCAAATGCTTTTTCCTGTGTTTTTTTTCAAAGTTGATACTGTAATTAATCCCATTTCTTTGGCCCGGTACCTATTTGATTTTATGTTACTGGACTAATGAGAATATTACTAATATCTTTGTTAATCATTTACATTCCTACATTTCTATATAGATCAAAGATTTTTGATGGCTCGAACATTTCAGATATATTTTCACAAATACTAAATACATAAATTTAAATGTTTTTGGATGGGATTAATATCCAACTATTTTACTGCTTTATGCTGGTACTGCATCCAATTCAGGTTGTCTTTTGTAATTTGCATTATAATCCCAGCTTGACTTCCCTTTAGCTCTGGCTTTAGGAAACATTTACTTATATACCATACAAAGGACCATAAAACCTATAGAGAAATTTGGAATTTTGCAATGCAATTTTTAAAGTATCACTTGATAGCCTAACAGTTTATGGTTCAAAATGTCATCCCTTCAGAAGACGTGAGATATAAGAATTTTTAGGCATTAAAAAAAAAATCAACTTTGCAGAGGAGCATGAAAGGTAGAAAGCCATTAGGATAAATTAAAATGCTGTGAATGAACAAAATAAAACATTTAAGTTTAAAAAATTAAAATTCAGACTCACAATTATATTGGTTTTAGAAGAATCATAAATCTGAAACTATACATAAAAGAAGACACTCACTTTCGTATCATTCATTTTAAGTGCCTACTGAACCAGGAGCTTGTGTTAGATTAACAAAGAAACAAGTCTGTTAGGCACTATTTAAACAACAAGCCCCCTCCCCCAAAAAGTGCATTCTGGAGTCAGGAGGAGTCAAGATGGCAGAGAAGTAGCAGGCTGAGACGACATCAGCCAGCAGGAGATCAGCTAGATAGCCTATCAAGCCATTCCAAACACCTACGAATCCAACAGGAGATCGAAGAGAAGAAAAACAACAATTCTAGAAACAGAAAATCGACCACTTTCTAAAAGGTAGGACCAGTGGAGAAGTGAATCCAACACGATGGGAAGATAGACCCCAGGGGGAGGGGCCGGCTCCCGGCAAGCCACAGAACAACGGAGCACAAAATCAGGGCTTTTAAAAGTCTGCTCCAGGTAGGAACATCACTCCAGAGGCTAAACTGGGGTGAAGACCTCGTGGGGACAGCGTGGACTCAGGTCCCACAGGGTCACAGAAATATCGGGGGTGTCTGAGTGTGGCAGAGCTCACAGGTATTAGAGCAGGGAAGCCGGCTGCAGAGACAGAGCCGAGGAGTGAACTCTGAACTCAGGGTTTCCTAGAGCCGTGGTCTGTGATACGGGCCGGTGCTGTGTGCGAGGGAACCCCACAAGATCTGGGGAGACTCCAACCTGGGAGAGCTCAGGGATCTATGGGGTTCGGAGACTCCAGGTGGGACTCTGCCAGAGACAGAAACGCTTGGTCACAGGCTGGGTGACCTCAGAGCACAGCCAGAAGCCAGTGAGATGGGACTGATTACTCACGATTTTCTCCAAGCGCGGCCGGAGGCTGGGTAGACGGGAGTGATTAAGCGCTTTTCTCTGAAGGCGCACTGAAGACTGGGACCCCGAGCTCTCGCCTCCTCTGAGCCGGAGATTGGGAGGCCGCCATTTTCATTCCCGTCCTCTGGAACTCTACAGAAAGAGTTCAGGGAACAAAAGCTCCCGAAAGCGAACTGGAGAGGATTACTTAGCCCGGCCCCTGCTAAGGGCGGTGCAATTCCGCCTGGGGCAGAGACACTTGAAAATCACTACAACAGGCCCCTCCCCCAGAAGATCAACAAGAAATCCAGCCAAGAACAAGTTCACTTAACAAGGAGAACAGCAGATTCTAATCTGGACAAAATGACAAGGCAGAAAAACTCACCACAAAAAAAAGAACAGGAGGCAGGACCGAAGGCTAGGGACCTAATCAATACAGACATTGGTAATATGTCAGATCTGGAATTCAGGATGACGATTCTCAAGGTTCTAGCCAGGCTCGAAAAAGGCATGGAAGATATTAGGGAAACCCTGTCAGGAGAAATAAAAGCCCTTTTGGAGAAATAAAAGAACTAAAATCTAATCAAGTTGAAATAAAAAAAAGCTATTAATGAGGTGAAATCAAAAATGGAGGCTCTTACTGCTAGGATAAATGAGGCAGAAGAAAGAATTAGTGATATAGAAGACCAAATGACAGAGAATAAAGAAGCTGAGCAAAAGAGAGACAACTACTGGACCACGAGGGGAGAATTCGAGAGATAAGTGATACCATAAGATGAAACATCATTAGAATAATTGGGATTCCAGAAGAAGAAGAGAGAGAAAGAGGAGCAGAAGGTACTGGAGAGAATTTCCCTAATATAGCAAGGGGAACAAGCATCAAAATGCAGGAGGTGCAGAGTACACCCCTCAAAATCAATAGGAATCGGTCCACACCCCGCCATCTAATAGTAAAATTTACAAGTCTTAGCAACAAAGAGAAAACCTGAAAGCAACACAGGAGAATAAGTCTGTAACATACAATGGTAAAAATATAAGATTGGCAGCAGACTTATCCACAGAGACCTGGCAGGCCAGAAAGAACTGACATGATATATTCAGAGCACTAAACGAGAAAAACATGCAGCCAAGAATACTTTATCCAGCTAGGTTATTGAAAATAGAAGGAGAGAGAAAAAGCTTCCAGGACAAACAAAACTGAAAGAGTTTGTAAACACCAAACCAGCTCTACAGGAAATATTGAAAGGGGTCCTCTAAGCAAAGAGAGACCATAAAAGTATTATCAGAAAGGAACAGAGACAATATACAGTAACAATCACCTTACAGGCAATACAATGGCACTAAATCCATATCTCTCAATAGTTACCATGAACGTAAATGGGCTAAATGCCCCAATCAGAAGACACAGGGTTTCAGAATGGATAAAAAAATAAAACCCTCCATATGCTGCCTACAAGAAACTCATTTTAGACCTGAAGACACCTCCAGATTGAAAGTGAAGGGGTGGAAAACAATTTACCATGCTAATGGACATCAGAAGAAAGCTGGGGTGGCAATCCTTATATCAGATCAATTAGATTTTAAGCCAAAGACTATAATAAGAGATGAGGAAGGACACTATATCACACTCAAAGGGTCTGTCCAACAAGATCTAACAATTTTAAATATCTATGCCCCTAACATGGGAGCAGCCAACTATATAAACCAATTAATAACAAAATTAAACACACTGACAAGAATACAATAATAGTAGGAGACTTTAACACACCCCTCACTGAAATGGACAGATCATCCAAGCAAAAGATCAACAAGGAAATAAAGGTCTTAAATGACACACTGGACGAGATGGACATCACAGATATATTCAGAACATTCTACCCTAAAGCAACAGAATAGACGTTCTTCTCTAGTGCCCATGGAACATTCTCCAGAATAGATCACATCCTGGGTCATAAATCAGGTCTCAACAGGTATCAAAAGATTGGGATCATTCCCTGCATATTTTCAGACCACAATGCTCTGAAGCTAGAACTCAATCACAAGAGGAAATTTGGAAAGAGCCCAAGTACATGGAGACTCAACAGCATCCTTCTAAAGAATGAATGGGTCAACCAGGAAATTAAAGAAGAATTGAAAAAAACCATGGAAACAAATGATAATGAAAACACAACGGTCCAAAATCTGTGGGACACAGCAAAGGCAGTCCTGAGAGGAAAATATATAGCGATACAAGCCTATCTCAAGAAACAGGAAAGGTCTCAAATACACAACCTAACCCTACACCTTAAGGAACTCGAGAGAGAACAACAAAGAAAGCCTAAACCCAGCAGGAGAAGAGAAATAATAAAGATCAAAGCAGAAATCAATGAAATAGAAACCAAAAAAACAAGAGAACAAATCAATGAAACTAGGAGCTGGTTCTTTGAAAGAATTAATAAGATTGATAAACCCCTGGCCAGACTTATCCAACAGAAAAGAGAAAGGACCCAAATAAATAAAATCATGAATGAAAGAGGAGAGATCACAAGCAACACCAAAGAAATACAAACAATCATAAGAACATATTATGAACAACTCTATGCCAACAAATTCGACAATCTGGAAGAAATGGATGCTTTCCTAGAGACATATAAACGGCCAAAACTGAACCAGGAAGAAATAGAAAACCTGAATAGGCCCATCACCAGTAAGGAGATTGAAACAGTCATCAAAAATCTCCCAACAAACAAAAGCCCAGGGCCAGATGGCTTCCCAGGGGAATTCTACCAAACATTTAAAGAAGAATTAATTCCTATTCTCCTGAAACTGTTCCAAAAAATAGAAATGGAAGGAAAACTTCCAAACTCATTTTATGAGGCCAGCATCACTTTGATCCCCAAACCAGACAAGGATCCCATCAAAAAAGAGAATTACAGACCAATATCCTTGATGAACATAGATGCGAAAATTCTCACCAAAATACTAGCCAATAGGATCCAACAGTACATTAAAAGGATTATTCACCATGACCAAGTGGGATTTATTCCTGGGCTGCAAGGATGGTTCAACATCCGCAAATCAATCAATGTGATACAGTACATTAACAAAAGAAAGAACAAGAACCATACGATACTCTCAATAGATGCTGAAAAAGCATTTGATAAAGTGCAACATCCCTTCCTAATCAAAACTCTTCAAAGTGTAGGGATAGAAGGCACATACCTCAATATTATCAAAGCCATCTATGAAAAACCCACGGCAAGTATCATTCTCAATGGAGAAAAACTGAGAGCTTTTCCGTTAAGGTCAGGAACACGGCAGGGATGTCCACTATCACCACTGCTATTCAACATAGTACTAGAAGTCCTAGTACTAATTGCTCCTAGAAGTCCTAGCCTCAGCAATCATTAATTAATCATTAATTAATAAAAATAAAATACAGTTGGGACTATCAGATAGGTGTATGTACATATATATGGTTGTGTATGTTTGTAACTAAATTTTCACAAAATTGTTAGGAATAAAAAATTTAAGTGGATAAAATTGTATATATACAATATTGTTAGATAACATTTTCCTAAAGACTTTTTTAGTTAAACGCATAGAAAGCAGCTACATTATTATTTTTCTCATAACAAATAGCTTTTGGTCTTCTTTTATATGACACTGGTTACTACATTTTGGACATATAAATTCATTAAAGGACAGAGACTATTCTACATACATCAAACTAAAAATTTAAGATTAAATACACTCACTTGTGTAATGCATGTTAACAACCTAAATAATCTGTAATTCCCATTATGTCTATTAATGTTACAGTAAGATGCTTAAAATTGTCAGAAATTATACATAAATCTTTGTTCTTTATTGCTCAGAGGTCATATTTTATCAAGTATTATGGAAATTTGCTGGGTAATAATAGACGACATTTTGAATTGAATACCATAGAGTCAACTGACAATTTCCAATTTATGTTCCAAAAGATTATTTTTTTATGAATTGATCACTCAGATCTTACTTTTTATTTATTTTTAAATTTTATTTATTTTTTTTCAGTGTTCTAAAATTCATTGTTTGTGCACCACACCCAGTGCTCCATGTAATACGTGTCCTCCACAATATCCACCGAAGGATTTTTTTTAATATGATTTTCAAAACTTGGGTGCAATGAGGATGCCTAGTTGGCTCAGTTGATTGAGCATCCAACTCTTGATTTTGGCTGGGGTTATGATTTTGGAGTCCTGGGATTGAGCCTTGCATCAGGCTCTGTGGTCAGTGAGGAGTACACTTAGGGACTCTCTTTTTCCCTTTCCCTCTGCCCCTCCTCCTGATCTCTCACCCTCTCTCTCTGTAAAGTAAAATAAATAAATCATTTTAAAAAAAAGCAAACAAAAAACTCCCTTGGATTTGGTATATTTTTACATGCTGTTACATTATAAAAATAGAAAGATTCATATATATATATATAATCTAATGATCTAATATTATCTGCTTATATATATTAATAAATAGTGATTGATTTAATTTTCAAACCTGATGTAAAATATCACCTAATCTTCACTAAAAAGAAAATTTATGTGCAAATAGAAAAAGACAAATTTAATCCCAGTGATAACTTCAAGGAAGGAGGAACACAACTCCATCTTATAATGTCGTAAGTCAAATCCCTTTACTAAGTCCTATCTCCCAGTGTCCTCCCTCTCCTAACAGTGTCTATCTGCCATTTATTCATTCAGTCAGCATATATAAATCACATAATATGTGCTAGCAGTAAGTGCTCAAGACACAGAAGTAAAAAGGCTAAAGATGATGCTACATTTATATGGAGCATAAAAAATATGTAAGTACATAACATATATAAAATACTTAAATAAATATATTCAGGCTATGATAAAATACATGATGATAGTAAAATCATGTATTTGTATCTAGAGTGACTTAAATTGGCTTTTCAGATTATATGATCAGGAAAATGAGTTTGTATTTTAATCTGAGTGCAGAGGAAACCATTGGAGGTTTTGAAGTAGAGAATCACATGATATAATTTGTGTTGTTAAAAGAACACTGATTACTAAGTGCAGGATACATGTGGGGCCCAGAACATAAATAGGTAGATCATGTAGGAGGCTGTAGCAGTAGGACCAGCATGGGAGCAGTAAAAGTGGATAAAACTGTACTAATATGTCTGAAGTATCCTCCTTGCTAGAAACTTTTCCCCTGCCTGATGACTGCCATTCAGAAAAATCCTCTAAAAGAAAGAGAGGGGACTTTGATGGTATCATGTACTTTAAATGAGAAGAGATATTGTTAGAGAGGAGTCCTATTTGTAAATAGGTTTTACTTTTCCTCAGTTTTATTTTTTCACTTTATTTTCCAGTTTTACTTTTACTTTTCCTCAGTTTTGTTTTCACTGTTTTAGGAAATATATTAATATGATTTCTTTACAAATGAGAATAATGAATGGGATTACAAGAATGATGGAAATATTTAATGTTATTTCCATAGACAATTTTGAAAGGAAAGAACTTAACTTAATAAAGATTATGACATAAGATGAAGCCTTTAACTCTCATATAATTTTCCATTATTTGGATCAGTTAATTTACAGAGAGATGGAACATAACACAATTCAAAATGATCAGCCCTTCAATTCAACTCCGTTTTTATTTTTTTTAATTTTTATTTTTTTAGGCTTTTACTTTTTTAAATTTTATTTCTTTTCAGTGTAACAGAATTCATTGTTTATGCACCACACCCTGTGCTCCATGTAATATGTGCCCTCCATAATACCTACCACCAGGCTTCCCCAACTTCCCACCCCCTGCCCCTTCAAAACCCTCAGATTGTTTTTCAGAGTCCATAGTCTCTCATGGTTCATCTCCCCCTCCAATTTCCCTCAACTCCCTTCTCCTCTCCATATCCCCATGTCCTTCATGTTATTTCTTATGCTCTACAAATAAGCGAAGCCAAATGATAGTTGACTCTCTCTGCTTGACTTATTTCACTCAGCATAATCTCTTCCAGTCCCATCCATGTTGATACAAAATTTGGGTATTCATCCTTTCTGATGGAGGCATAATACTCCAGAGTGTATATGGACCACATCTTCCTTATCCATTCGTCCGTTGAAGGGCATCTTGGTTCTTTCCACAGTTTGGCGACCGTGGCCATTGCTGCTATGAACATTGGGGTGCAGATGGTCCTTCTTTTCACTACATCTGTATCTTTGGGGTAAATACCCAGTAGAGCAATTGCAGGGTCATAGAAAAGCTGTATTTTTAATTTCTTAAGGAATCTCCACACTGTCCCCCAAATTGGCTGCACCAACTTGCATTCCCACCAACAGTGTAAGAGGGTTCCCCTTTCTCCACATCCTCTCCAACACACGCTGTTTCCTGTCTTGCTAATTTTGGCCATTCTAACTGGTGTAAGGTGGTATCTCAATGTGGTTTTAATTTGAATCTCCCTGATGGCTAGTGATGATGAACATTTTTTCATGTGCCTGACAGCCATTTATATGACTTCATTGGAAAGTGTCTGTTCATGTCTTCTGCCCATTTTTTGACATGATTATCTGTTTTGTGTGTGTTGAGTTTGAGAAGTTCTTTGTAGATCCTGGATATCAGCCTTTTGTCTGTACTGTCATTTGCAAATATCTTCTCCCATTCCATGGGTTGCCTCTTTGTTTTGTTGACTGTTTCCTTTGCTGTGCAGAAGTTTTTGATCTTGATGAAGTCCCAAAAGTTCATTTTCGCTTTTGTTTCCTTTGCTTTTGGAGACATATCTTGAAAGAAGTTGTTGTGGCTGATATCGAAGAGGTTACTGCCTATGTTCTTCTCTATGATTCTGATGGATTCCTGTCTCACGTTGAGGTCTTCTATCCATTTCGAGTTTGTCTTTGTGTACAGTGTAAGAGAATGGTCAACTCAGTTTTTAATTTATATACTGACATATACTGGGCAACAAAATAAGTCCACTACATTTAAAAATATTCTAGTTATATATAAAGTCTGTTCATAGATCACAGTGATGTTAAATTAGAAATTAATAATAGAGATATCTGTTTAAAAAAATCCTGATATTTGGAAACAAAATACCAAGTTGCCTGGTTTGTAGAGAACTCTATCAGGAGGTCAGTAGACTGTCTGTCCCCTGACATTTGAGGGCACTCCCTCATATGGCTGAGACATCCTTCATGAGCTCTCTTAACCTGAGCTGAAATTTATAGCACATTGCAATCATGCGCTGCTCTTCAAAGAGAGTAGCCATTGCTGACTACCTTTTTCTTTAATCAGCTAGATGTAGAGAAAGAATACTCTCTCATTATGTTTTCCCCAAAAGGACATTCTACAGAACTTCTGTGATGCCTCAGTTAGAGCTATTCTCTTTTTCCTTCTCCATTTAATAGTACCTATTTCTGTTCTTTTTTGCTTAACTCATTATAGTATTAATATCCATGAAGCAGTGTCTGCTCCTTTTTGGTACTCAATCATTTAGAAACTGAAATCTGAATACCCTTTACTCAGCCAGTTTCATACTTATTAAGTCCTTTTATACAATTCACCTAAACTCTGGTAACATGCAGTAACATACTCTATTGTTGAAATTGTCTGTTGATGACATATAGAAGAGGTCCTCAGAGACTTCACAACAGTACACGTTTTTCAAATTGTTTTCTACATCTCTTTATGGTAAGATATATACCATTTTAAAAAAGATTTATTTACTTATTTATTTGAGAGAGAGAGCATAAGAGCACAAGCAGGAGGAAGGGCAAAGGGAGAGGGAGACAACCAGACTCACTGCTGAGTGGGGAGCCCAAGGCAGGGCTCTATCCCAGAACCCTGGGATCGTGACCTGAGCTGAAATCAAGTGTTGGATGCTTAACCAGCTAAACTATCCAAGCACCCCAAAACATCTGCCATTTTAAATCTTCAATTCCAAATCAGTCCCTGGTAGTTCTTGAAGGAAGTCTCAGCAATTATTTTCAGTATAGGTTCTATTCTGAAATGCCCCAACATATGAGACTCCCCTATTTCAGAGTCAGTGTCTGCTAAGAAGAGATTTTGACCTGTAATATATCCATGCATATCTTTTTGATTTTGGTTTACATAATAACTCCAAGAGCATTCCACTGGCTGTTATATTAAGAAAATCTCAGAGCATATACACTCTTAAAAGTTTATAGAGTATCAATGGTACTTGCATTCTGTATAAAAAGAAAAGGTTGAAAATGCAATTTCAATCTCAAAATAATTTTCAATAATTACCTCCTCAAAACATGAGGTAATGTTAGGAAATCAGTCTTGTATTAATATCTTGTACTGTTTCTTTAAAAAACAGGCATAGGGCAGATGCACACAGGATTGCTTTAATTATTTAGATGATTACTGGGCTCAAGATACAGACTGTGCTACACATAAACTCATAACCACTTCAAATCTATCCACCAAATGCAATTCAGAGTGGCATTTTAGTGACTCTCATCTTTGATGGCAAAATGTCTAGACTTCCTTAAACTTTTTTGTGAAGCCTGGTGCCTCTTCTATGATCACTGCATATTCAAGAGGACACAAAAGAGAAGATCTGGGACAAAGCATAGTATCTTTCATTCCAATGTAGGAATAAGAGACATGAATATGGAATAATTTGCATAATCTTTCTCTCCAGTGTACTTTCTCCATTCCTTTTGCCATATGACTGTAGTTTTCCTAAAGAGAAGGAGACATTTTTCCATTCATTGAATCTGGGTATAGGCTTTTTAATTCTTTTGACCAGTAAAATAATAGAAGTTATGGTTTTCAAGTTTCATTCCTATACCTCAAGAATTATTGCATATTTTTTCTCATTCTCTTGCATTTTTGCCATTCTATTGAAAGGATATATCCAAAGTAGCTTTCAATAATCCAATACCTGGAAAACAACCATGCATATAAGTCTGGATCAGCTAACCACTGCTTACACTAACACTGCTTATTTGCTTATATGAGAAGCAAATATTTATCTTTGTATGCCACTGAGATTCTGTGACTGTTTTTTAATCAACAATTTTGTGGTAATACTTAGTTGATTGTGTTAACCACTCAAAACCAGTCAAAGAACATAATCTATTTTAATTGAGTCTTCTCACACAGCAGTCACAAAAAGCATTTATGTATATGTATAAGATTTACTGAAGGTTTGGGGGCGATATGCTGGATATGTACATGGTTTCCTTAAATCTGAAAATATCATGTAGTCTATCAGCCATCTTACCACTGTGAAGTTCTCCTTATTCGCTCTGCTATCACACAAGCATCAATCTGCCTTTATATTCTCTAACCCTCTGTGGCTATAGCTCCTCTCTTTATTTCATCATATAGATGGATTAAATTCCCCCCCCTCATATTCTTCACTCTGGGTTTACTTTTGCATATAGAAAGGATCTTTAATGGGATTTGCTGAGCAGATCACTTAATCAGTGTCTCATCAATTCATATCTAAAAGAACTGGCATAGTTTAGAAATACAAATCTTTCCTTTATCCCTTCCTAGGCTCTTATAGATGAAAGTGAGCAAAAGCCATACTTATTTTCCAACTGATATAAAACTATGTATCCTTAGAAGGAAGAAACATCTATAATCACATTTATCATAACTAATAATTTTTCATTCTACTGCTTTAATTTTATAATTATTATAATTATAATTTAATTGTATAATACTGATGTTTATACAAATATTATACATCTACATACTCATACAAATGTTTATACAAATATTATACATATACATACTCATACAACTGATCTATATTTACCAATTTATTATTAAAAAGTTGCAATTGAAGGGTCCTACCTAATTGGATTAGATAATTGCTATTATATTACTTGAAAGGTTTAAAAATTATATGTGCCCCAAAGTATTGTAAAAGAAAATCTTCTGGCTTAAAATCATATTTTATTATAAAGTAATGTTAACCAAAAAAATACCAAAAGTGATATCTAAAGGTAGAGAAATATTAGAAGTAGAGTATATGCATATGGGGCTGAGAAAACAACTATGGTTAGACTATTAATTTAGTCATTATTAGTAGATGGTGAAATAGGTCAAATTTAATTTTTTTCAAAAATCATTTAGTAGAAACATGAAAAATAATTTAGAGAGGATATAAGACATCTTCTATATTTATATAAAAAATAAGGATGGTTGTTGCAATGAAAACTGAAAAACACTAACAACATTAGGAAGAAATCTAGTCAACAAAATTTATGGGAGTTGTATATAGGTTGGGTGTTACTTATGAGGAAAAGAGACTAGAAGAAGATAGCTCTGTAGTTCACACTTAAAGGACAGATTGTGATGACTACTGAATCTTTCCCATAGCTACAAACTATATTCAGTATTTTTTGATTCAAATGCAGCTGATAGAAATATCAGATACTACAACACAACCTGTATTTTTTTTCAAGCTGTATTTATTTTAATAAAGTGTCTCTAGTTTTTCACGAAGAACCTAGAGGCATTATTTTCCTTTCTTTTTTCAGAAATGCTTTTTATAGTATTTCTGAAACTATAAATCCATGTGTGGAAGTGGGCAGCATGGTTAGCATGTTAGGTCACTTATTCTTGAGAAGGGAAATACTGTAGTCCCTCTCATCAAAATGGGCACTATTATACTTGACATCAGTGGGACTTCCCAGAGATCCTAATTTCATGCCCTGAAGCACCAAATATAAGATGGGGTAGAATCAGTGGCATTGTAACTCATAAATTCCCATTAGCTACCAGAGTACCTTTTCAGGAATTTTTTCATCAAACTAGAGCTGAGAGAAAAAAAAAATCATCTATCTCTGCCAAACTGTTAGATTAATACCTCAAGAGTTGTCAGTGGTGAAAGGACAAAATTTGGCTGAGACTGAAACCAACATTCAAAAAAAAACAGTAAAATAAAGGAGAAAGTGATTTCTGATTTCATTCCTGTGTGTGGATCAGACACAACCTTGCGGTAATTTGTGATATTGGGGTCAATAAGTACCCCCTCCACACACCAACTAATTTCAGTTGGGTTTCTGAGTCAAAATCAACAGCTATATTGAATGCTATATTGTACAAATGACTTAAAATTTTTAAAAGAGAGGTCGTTTATATAAAAAGCACAATTTGCTTCATTGTTTTGCTAGACATACCTTGAATTTCCTAGTTAATCAAATTGAAAACATAATTTTGAAATTTTACTATAACAGTTAACTAATATATTTTACTACTATTCAGTTTATGTTAATTCTTTTTTTTAATATTTTATTTATTTATTTGAGAGAGAGACAGTGAGAAAGAGCATGAGTGAGGAGTTCAAGGGAGAAGCAGACTCCCCAAGGAGTCGGGAGCCCGATGTAGCACTTGATCCCGGGACTCCAGGATCATGACCTGAGCTGAATATTACAAAATTAAAAATTTTGTAGTATGTTTCAAATATATAAACCTCTGCCAAATCAATATATGCTAATAACTAACGTATTTAAAAATGCTTTAAGGTGGGGGCCTGGGTGGCTCAGTGGGTTAAAGCCTCTGCCTTCGGCTCAGGTCATGATCCCAGGTTCCTGGGATCGAGCCCCGGGTCAGGCTCTCTGCTCAGCAGGAAGCCTGCTTCTCAGTCTCTCTCTGCCTGCTGCTCTGCCTACTTGTGATCTCTGTCTGTCAAATAAATAAATAAAATCTTTAAAAAAAATGCTTTAAGATTCTTCTATGGTACCATAGAAGAACCATATTCTTCTATGAACCATGTTCCATATATCTAGAAGCACTTGAATATAGAATTCTAAGTGTTACTAATCATGCCTGGTATTTATGTAGCTGTATTTTAGGAAATTTGATAAAAATTACAATAAAATGTAGGATTTATAGCTACTTTGCAGAGCAAAATTCCAGTCAATGTAATCATTTCTCATTATAAGCTTGGGAATAAAGGCAAGACTTGCAGTGAACAATAGGCTTACAATCAAGCTATTGAGTCAACAGAAAAATAAATTCAAAGTATTTTATTTGTGTAATCTGAAAGAATTATTGGAATTATAGAGTAATATACAGATAATGATTTGTCCCTTATGGTCTCAGTCTAAACATCATTCTCTTTTGAGAGAAGTTTAAGCTGTGGCTAAATCAAAGCAACAACTGAAGATCAAAAAGAGAAAGTCTGAAATCAGGACATTTTTACATTTTAAGGATTACATTTTCCAAATAATTATATTTTTCCAAAATATATATATTTTCCAAATAATTATAAATAAATATGTTATATTTTGATAAATAATTATAAACAAATATACTTATATAAATAAATCTATAAATATTTTTTGTTTTGTGACTACAAATGCCAATAGTATTGTTTTCAGTGATATTTCTATCAATCTTATAGAATGTACTTAATGTAATGTGTGTACACACACATACACACAGGGAAAGAGGAGGACAGAAAGAATACCATGCATTAAGCATTAACAAAAAAAGTTGTACAGTGTTTTTGGATATTTTTGAAACATATAAGACTGTCATGCTCATAAATAAAGAAAAGAAAAAGAAAATCTCTAAATTATAGCAGTAGTATTCAGTTTGAATTTTTCTTATAGAAATATTAAATATTCCTTTACATGAATTCCAATTCATGAAGACTAAAAGACTAACTACTTGAATGTTTTAAGGAATCCAGAGTCAAGCCCTGTGACTTTGTATTTATAGGTCTGCACCATAATTAAATCTGTACCATTATATAGTGAGATCCTTAACAGAAGCATCCTATCTTATTGAGATAACATTGTAATTCCTATCATTCTGTTTAAAATTATTAGATAATGATCTTATCATTTGGCAGATAGTAGTTTTAGTAATGACAAAGAGTAGAACAAACATCCTTATTTGTTCTCTAACAGTTTGCAAATTAATTGCCAGTGAATGGAACCAGATTGATACTTTACCCATAATCTATCTGGCACTGGATTCTTTGAAAAAGTAAATTTATTAGCAATACTAAAAATCAAGCTATTTCACATAATAACATGAATTTCTGTTTGTCTCCAAAAGTCAGAATATTTGGCCAAAAAAACCAACCCCCCCACCATGGGACTCTCATTTCCAGAGAAATACTAATATGCTTGAGCAGAGTGGTAGTTACCTATTTATAGGATGCATCACAGTTTCCAGCTCTTCTGGAAAGTGATATATTAGAATTGAATTCCTTAAAGATGTCTACACATTTGAATAGAGTAATTCCATTTTTAGGAACCATCTATAGATTTTTTTTAGCCATAAGCTAAACAAATTATGCCTATCATTTTGTAGTAGAATATAATTGGAAAATTAATAAATGACTGCTGAGAAATGAAATGTCTAGTATAAAAAAGCATATTATAAAAAACATTAAAATAGATTTTTCAGGATACCTTTGTAATGTTGGAAATTTCTCACATTAACAATATTAATGAAATGTTGTTATTAAAAACATATCATTTTGAAGTTGATTCAACAAATATTTGCTGACAATTTTTCGTGTGCCAGAACTGTGTTGGGAATATATCAACAAACAAAATAGATGATTTTAATAGAAATTACTATCTAATACATATTTACATATGATATAAAAATTAAGGAAATTAGATAACATTTTTAAGGAAAGAATATATTAATACATAAAAAGGATGGTCAGAGAAACCTTCAATGAGAATTATAATAAGTACATGATAGAAATAAGGTATAAGTTATAAACACATTCAAGAGAACTTGGTTATAGTAAGAGGGAACCATTTTCAAAATTCCTTCGTTGTAGCTAGTATATCATGTTCCAGGAATAAAAAGGAGAACACTGCTCTTAGGTGCTTAGAGTGAAATCTTGAGTGGAATGAGTTGAAGGAAACAATAAAGAGGAATTAGACACAGAAGCAATGATCTTTTTGAGGAGTTTTGACATAAAGGGCAAATAGAATTTGAAGGGAGTTTGGGGGTCATAAGAAGGTTTTTATAAAATATAAGACAAAATGGAAAAGATAAAAAGAAAAAAAATCAAGAGAGAAGGGATTTGAGTGCTATCCTGGAGTGGGCAAAGAAATTTATATCTCGTATAGAAATAAAAGAGGCAGACTTATATAGAAATATGGGTAAATTAAATCTGGAAGACTTGGGGAAAAGTGACTTATTGATTGGCCCACAGAAGTCTATCTATGAAGCAAAAACACACAAAAAATAAAAAAATTGGTTTTTAACCTATCTACTGCCTGATACAGGCTTCATCATTCCACTAACTGGCTCCATATTTATTGATGAAAGATGCAGAACTCAGAGGAGCATTTTACTTTCTGATTACTAGTTCATTATAAAAGGATATAACTTGGATAGAAAAGATAAATAGGGCAAGGCATGGGGAGAAAGTGCAGTTTCCATGACCTCTCTGAGCAGGCCACTGGTAAATATCAGGAAAAAGACTAAACCAAATTCATTTGAGGAAAGATAGTATTCACATAATTTTTCTCCTGTAATACCAAACATGGAAGCAGAAAAAAAGTCCTGTTTTCTTAATATAAAGCCAGTAATCCTAGATTCATGTCTATTCTTAGTACTTTGGCTTTATTAGCCATACAAATATTGCTTTATTTTAGAGTTTACTAATAAATATGGACTAGATACTAAGGCTGTGCATTTCTAATTAACAGTCATCCCAGAAAATACTTCTTTACTCAGGGAATTTTATTTACTCAGATGTTTTATGTAGTGCAGTAATTAAAATCTTTTATGATAAAAGTGAAGACAATGAAAAATCCTAAGTCTCAGGACTAGAAAATAAACATAAAGGCAGATTTATGAAAGGATCTTGCTGTCAGACTTTCATTTGTACTATATCTTATAAAAATTTATCTTCTTTTTTTGTGATACAAATAAATCACTTCAATGTTATTGTGAAGAAATTTTATAGATGCTCAAACTCTAAAAAGTTTAAGGGTATCCCTTATGCATTGTAGCCATCAATCTTCCATCAATTCTAATTGTCATTTAAAAATCCTTTCAATTTTGCAAATGGTAAGATTTCATTTCTTTTGATGGCTGCGACGACATGGATGGAACTAGAGAGTATTATGCTTAGTGAAATAAGTCAATCGGAGAAAGACAACTATCACATGATCTCCTTGATATGAGGAAGTGGAGATGCAACCGGGGGTGGGGGGTTAAGGTAGTAGGAAAAGAAGAAATGAAACAAGATGGGATCGGGAGGGAGACAAACCAAAAGAGACTCTTTTTTTTTTTTTTTAAAGATTTTATTTGTTTATTTTGACAGACAGAGATCACAAGCAGTCAGAGAGGCAGGGGGGAGAGAGGAGGAAGCAGGCTCTCTGTGGATCAGAGAGCCCGACGTGGGGCTCCATCCCAGGACCCTGGGATCATGCCCCGAGCGAAGGCAGAGGCTTTAAACCACTGAGCCACCCAGGCGCCCCACAAAAGAGACTCTTAATGTCATAAAACAAACTGAGGGGGGTGGGGGG
>ML110524.1:45909-83065 GCA_003697995.1 Taxidea taxus jeffersonii
AATGACTGAATACCCTGTTGGCATATATATTTATTCAGTTACTCTGTACACACAGAAAATTCACTGAGTATTTCTGTCCAGAAATTATGAAACTAAGAAGAAAGAAAGAGACACAAATTGAGAGTGATGGAAGAACCTGACTCAGTTTTGAGAACTACTGTTATTTCCTTGAAATAACTTTGAGGTTTCTTTCTTCCTCTGTAATATCAGCATTTTAACTTCAGAGTCAAATTATAATCTCTAATTCCAGCAACAAATTTATGAAAAAGTTTAGAGATAGTTGAGGGCACCTTTTAAAGATTCTGGCACTATCAAAAGTCTAAAAAAGAAAGCCTTTGCATTTTTTTCTTCATAAATAAGACAGATGTCTATTTACTAAAAGACACGAGAATAAAGGGCTTTTCTTCTTCTTCTTCTTCTTCTTTTTTTCAGTTTCAGAAATCTGACAAGACCCAATGGGGTATACATTTGGGAAGATGACCCAAACCTGCTCTGACTGTTCCTCCATGCAGAGGCCAACTCTCAGCAGCCGGCTCCTTTTGGGGTCTAAGCCTCGCTAGAGAGGTACTGGCTTCCCAACCTCAGGCTGTGGAGTCATCGCTTCAGGGCAGGCAGGGCTACTGGGACAGAGCAGAGACAGATCAGGTCCTTGTAGCCCCGGCTGGGGCATGGCCTGGTTCCGTGTGCTCCCTCTACTCTGTGAAAGCTTTTGCCAGGCAGCTGCTCTGTGACTTGGTGGTACTAGCAGCTGGGGGCTTCCCGGTGGAGTCCGGGGCGGGGAGGGGGGGGGATGTATCCCCCTGGACCTTTTTGCGACTGTGTGTGCAGTGATGCCTATGTCGTAAAAGAGGATATCTGCTGGGATAGCACGACTTCGGTCTTCCTAGGTCCAGGAAGGTTCTGGTTCTGCTTCTCTGAGGATGGCTCTCCTCTTGGACCCCAGCTGGCTACTTGCTCAGGTGGCAGCAATCCCAGCAGCCAGGGCAAGAGACCCAGGCCACGGATAGTGGTCATGGTGACTGTGCAGTTGGAGTGCCTTTGTCCTCACCAGTCTGTCCAATTTTCTGCCTCCTCCAGCGCCACCTCTCTCACTTCCAGCATCTGCAAGTGAGGTAAGAAAACCAAGAATCACGGGTATTTTTTTTTTTTTTAATGACGATTAATGTCATTCTGTGTCAGTATAATCAGTCACACTCCATTTCATTTATAATAGCAAAGGTAATATGATTTTTGCCAATATCTACTTACTCAAATCTGTTGGAAGAAAAGATGGTCAAAGAGAGAAAAAACAAGGCTCACGAGAAAGGAGTCAATTATGTGTGTTGAACTAGCTTATTTGATTGAATTCACTGTGTTTTACTAGAAATATCATTGTTTTTCCTTGGTGTCCTAAACTAAATTATATCATTATATCATTAAAGCTAAAAGAATCATAGCTGGGGATTTTTTTTCACCCGAGTATTGAAAATACTTAAGGAGAACAAGAGTAACTGATAGTGATGCTAATGGTAAAAAAGAATATAAAGACACTCTCAGCAGGATTTATTTATTATCATTGTTCATTGTATTTTGATGTCAGATTTTGATATATTTTTAATCAATTGAATTTCCTTGAGATTGTCAATTATGAGCTTTGACCACAGAGAAAAAAATAAGGGCTTATAGAAACTTAAAAACATTAGATATAAGGTGATGTTACTTCAATAATCTCTTTTATTTTACCTCAAAAGAGCCAAATGGTTATAGTATTTTTTTCTATTGAAGGACTAAAATATAAAATAGTTGAGTCATTTAAAAATCTTTCATTCTATTTGTTAATTCATATTTGATTAAATGACTATGAAAAAGTTAATTTTGTTAACACATGCTGACAAACTTTTGAACCGAGTCTTGAAAAAATATCTTAACTATCTAAATATCTTAAAAAATCTTTTAAAAAATTTATTGTTATTGATGCTATGTTTTTTCGAAGCTTCCAACACAGAAGAGAAACTCTGATAATCTCCAGAGGGTAATTGAACCAACTTATTACTATTTTTTATATAACTTCAATGGTAGAAATTACAAAATGATTTTATGTAAAGTATATATAAAAAGAAATAAACAGAGGTACTTAGATGATTTTTCAAATGAAAACAACATTCCAAAGAATGTTCCTTATATCTCTAAGATTTGGATGAAAGACTATCCTTTGAAACAGTCAATTTAAACTTGCCTATTCCTTACTCACAAGGGCATTTGAATTGCTGGAATAATATACCCATGTGTTGACTCATTCTTATTTCCAAATGACTGGTAGGAGTAAGTATAAATACCTGCTGTTATCTGGAAAATTAATGTGAAACATGTGCATATACGTAAGGGGCATATTAGCTAAAATATTTCAGGAGAATCTGAACCATGAAATAGTTGTACCAAACCCAACTCAAGAAAATGGGATCAAAAAAGACAACTGTGAATGTCTTTAAAAACTATACAGGGGGACGCCTGGGTGGCTCAGTTGGTTAAGCCGCTGCCTTCGGCTCAGGTCATGATCCCAGGGTCCTGGGATCGAGTCCCACATCGGGCTCCTTGCTCAACGTGGAGCCTGCTTCTCCCTCTGCCTCTGCCTGCCACTCTGTCTGCCTGTGCTCACTCCCGCTCTCTCTCTGACAAATAAATAAATAAAATCTTTAAAAAAAATAAAAAAAAAACAACAAATAAAAACTATACAGGGAAGGTTCATTTTGCAGTGCTTCAATACCGTGAGTGTCAGCATGGTGGGAAGGGTGGGGAGGGAGAGGTTGCTGCCTTTAATTTAAAAAATGCTGCCTCATCTTCCTGACCTTTGCTTAATTCTCTGTGCTTATTGTCTAACGTGCATTATTCCCAAGGTTCTTCCAATGTTCTCTTCCTGATTTGAATACTTCTTAAAAGATACCTCTTAAAAACTACAATCTGCGGGGCGTCTGAGTGGCTCAGTGGTTTAAGCCTCTGCCTTCTGCTCAGGTCATGATCTTAAGGTCCTGGGATCCAGCCCCATATCTGGCTGTCTGCTCAGCGGGGAGCCTGGTTCCCCCTCTCTCTGCCTGCTTCCCTGCTTACTTGTGATCTCTCTCTCTCTGTCAAATAAATAAATAAAATCTTAAAAAAAGAAAGAAAAACCTACAATCTGCATTCTGTGACTCTAATACAAAGTATGGATTCTTCTTAATTTCTGGTACTATGTCTTCCATGAAATCTCTTCTGCTTTCTAATGGCCCATTTTCCCAAACAGTGATTCTTTCTGTTTTATATGTATTTTCTCTTCCTAACACAATTTAAATTTAGAGTAAGTAAGATTAGAAGCTAAACATAATGCCAACAGGTATATGAAAAAGATGCTCAACATCATTAATCATTAGGGAAAACCATAGTGAGATATCACTTCATATCTGTTAGCATGACTATTCTCAAAAAAGTCAACAGATAAAAGGGCTGGCAAGATATGGAGCAAAGCAATTGTATTTTTTACTGATAAAAAATTCCCTTAATTTAGTGTTACCAGAAGAATAAATGATTTTTCAGAAATAAAAAGTAATGTTAATGAAATTAAAAATGTTTTAACTAAAATCAGATATGCAAAGTACATTTTATTTTTGTGCACTTTAATTCATATTATGGCAAAAGTAACATTTTCCTTTATTTTCAAAAAAGTGTTGGCAATTTTCTAAAAAGTATATCCAAAGTAACTTGAAGTCTCTCTTTTCTCTTTCATATAACTAGAATTTATTTTGAAGGCTGGATTAGCTTATCTGACTGTGACCCAGGTCATCTTGAAAATACATTGTGCTCTTCAGAAGCTTTTAAATGTGGCTTACTACTAAAAGAATATTGAATATTTTTCATATAAACTTTTAACATTTAAAAAATTAATTAATATTTTAAAAATAATACAAAACAAAAAATCGATTCAGAAACAGATATATTTGAATCTTCATACTAAATCTCTAAAATGTTCAATGTTATCTACCCTATTATTTCTACAAAGGAGCAAATTCCTGGTAAAGAATCAATACATCTGATAAACTACTGATTCTTTTCAAAGTATCTCTAAAGACAGTTTATCTAATTGTTCCAAATTTGACTCTATTTGAGTATAGAATCAAAGTATAGAACCAATGAAGAGAACCAACCTCATAATTTAGGAGAGAAGCTATAAAGTAGATTAATGATCTATAGAATATTTACCGTGCTCACTGTCTGAGGTGGCACACTGTTAAAATAGAGAGTTAGGTATGTATTTGTTTTATTTGGATTTGTTTTTTAAAGATTTTATTTATTTATTTGACAGAAAGAGATCACAAGTAGGCAGGGAGGCAGACAGAGAGAGAGGAAGAGAAGCAGGCTCCCTGCCGAGCAGAGAGCCCAATGCCGGGCTCGAACCCAGGACCCTGGGATCATGACCTGAGCGAAGGGCAGAGGCTTTAATCCACTGAGCCACCCAGGCGCCCCTGGATTTGTTTTTACTACATTTATAACTTTACTGTTATCTCTATCTAAACTAAGTTTTATCAAGTTTGCTGATAAAAAGGTGATGTCATCTTATTTAAGTTGTTGTGAAAATAATAAGGCTAATAATAATAAAAATAAACAACCAGAAAATCACTTTAATCAGATACCACAAGATAAATTTCTTTCCATGAAAAAAGTCATACTGGTTTTAGAAAGGCATGTTATTCATACTTTATATTTAGTGGAACTGTTTTCTTTCACCTTTGAGTCAGTCTCTAAATACTTTTCTAACCAAAAAGAGCTATGTATTACCACATAAGACAAACGTAGACAAAAGAGTATTTAGAAGAAATAGAACCCCACAACTCCAAACAACTAGAAAAGCATAATTTCTGGTTAAAAACAATTGGTGGAAGGACAGTTTCCATAAATGGGTCTTGAAGAGAAATAGAAAAATTTAATTCGTAGTGAATTCAGGACACAGTATGAATTGTAAATTATGAATATATACATTTATTTATTTTATTTTTAGGCTTTTAAAAATATATATATTTTTATTTTTTTATTAACATATAATGTATTATTAGGCCCAGAGATACAGGTCTGTGAATCGCCAGGTTTATACACTTCACAGCACTCACCATAGCACATACTTTACTGAAGGTCCATAACCCCACCACCCTCTCCCTACCTCGCTCCCCCTGGCAACCCTCAGTTTGTTTTGTGAGATTAAGAGTCTCTGATGGTTTGTCTCCCTCCCGATCCCATCTTGTTTCATTTATGCTTTTCCTACTCCCCAAACCCTCCACGTTGAATCTCCACTTCCTCATATCGGAGATCACATGATAGTTGTCTTTCTCTGATTGACTTATTTTGCTAAGCATAATACCCTCTAGTGTCATCCACATCGTCCCAAATGGCAAGATTTTGTTTCCTTTGATGGCTGCATGGTATTCCATTGTGTATATATATACCACTTCTTCTTTACCCATAAATCTCTTGATGGACATCTAGGTTCTTTCCATAGTTTGGCTATTGTGGACATTGCTGCTATAAACATTCGGGTGCACGTGCCCCTTCAGATCACTACATTTGTATCTTTAGGGTAAATACCCAGTAGTGCAATTGCTGGGTTGTAGGGTATCTCTATTTTCAACTTTTTGAGGAATCTCCAGAGTTTTTCAGTTGTGTTTCCAGAGTGTTCCAGGTTTTCAGCTGTTTTCCAGAGTGTTTGCACCAGCTTGCATTCCCACCAACAGTGTAGGAGGAATCCCCTTTCTCTGCATCCTTACCATCATCTGTCATTTCCTAACTTGCTCATTTTAGTCATTCTGGCTGGTGTGAGATGGTATCTCATTGTGGTTTTGATTTGTATTTCCCTGATGCCGAGTGATGTGGAGCACTTTTTCATGTGTCTTTTGGCTACCTGGATGTCTTCTTGGCAGAACTGTCTGTTCATGTCCTCTGCCCATTTCTTGGCTGGATTATTTGTTCTTTGTGTGTTGAATTTGCTAAGTGCTTTATAGATTTTGGATACTAGCCCTTTATTTGATATGTCATTTGCAAATATCTTCTCCCATCCTGTCAGTTGTCTTTTGGTTTTGTTAACTGTTTCCTTCGCTGTGCAAAAGCTTTTGATCTTGATGAAGTCCTAATAGTTCATTTTTGCCTTTGCTTCCCTTGCCTTTGGCGATGTTCCTAGGAAGAAGTTGCTGCGGCTGAGGTCAAAGAGGTTGCTGCCTGTGTTCTCCTCAAGGATTTTGATGGATTCCTTTCTCACGTTGAGGTCCTTCATCCATTTTGAGTCTATTTTTGTGTGTGGTGTAAGGAAATGGTCCAGTTTCATTTTTCTGCATGTGGCTGTCCAATTTTCCCAACACCATTTGTTGAAGTGGCTGTCTTTTTTCCATTGGACATTCTTTCCTGCTTTGTCGAAGATTAGTTGACCATAGAGTTGAGGGTCTATTTCTGGGCTCTCTATTCTGTTCCATTGATCTATGTTTCTGTTTTTGTGCCAGCACCTACTGTCTTGATGATGACAGCTTTGTAATAGAGCTTGAAGTCTGGAATTGTGATGCCACCAACTTTGGCTTTCTTTTTCAATATTCCTCTGGCTATTCGAGGTCTTTTCTGCTTCCATATAAATTTTAGGATTATATGTTTCATTTCTTTGGAAAAAAATGGATGGGATTTTGATAGGGATTGCATTAAATATGTAGATTGCTTTAGGTAGCAGAGACATTTTCACAATGTTTATTCTTCCAATCCATGAGCATGGAACATTTTTCCATTTCTTTGTGTGTTCCTCAATTTCTTTAATGAGTACTTTATATTTTTCTGAGTATATATTCTTTGCCTCTGGTTAGGTTTATTCCTAGGTATCTTATGGTTTTGGGTGCAATTGTAAATGGGGTTGACTCCTTAATTTTTCTTTCTTCTGTCTTGTTGTTGGTGTAAAGAAATGCAACTGATTTCTGTGCAGTGATTTTATGTCCTGACATTTTACTGAATTCCTATAGAAGTTCTAGCAGATTTGGAGTGGAGTCTTTTGGGTTTTCCACATATAGTATCATATCAGCTGCAAAGAGTGAGAGTGTGACTTCTTCTTTGCTTATCTTGATGCCTTTAATTTCTTTTTGTTGTCTGACTGCTTAGGCTAGGACTTCTAGTACTATGTTGAATAGCAGTGGTGATAATGGACATCCCTGCCATGTTCCTGACCTTAGCAGAAAAGCTCTCAGTTTTTCTCCATTGAGAATGATATTTGCAGTGGGTTTTTCATAGATGGCTTTGATGATATTGAGGTATGTACCCTCCTCTATCCCTACACTTTGAAGAGTTTTGATCAGGAAAGGAAGCTGTACTTTGTCAAATGCTTTATCAGCATCTATTGAGAGTATCATCCATATGATATGGATCTATATGATCCATATGATACTCTTGTTTTTTCTTTTATTAATGTAGTGTATCACATTGATTAATTTGTGGATGTTGAAGCAACCTTGCAACCCTGGAATAAATCCCACTTGGTCGTGGTGAATAATCCTTTTAATGTACTACTGGATCCTATTGGTTAGTATTTTGGTGGGAATTTTTGCATCTGTGTTCATCAAGGATATTGGTCTGTAATTCTCTTTCTTGATGGGATCCTTGTCTGGTTTTGGGTCAAGGTGATGCTGGCCTCATAAAATGAGTTTGGAAGTTTTCCTTCCATTTCTATTTTTTTGGAATAGTTTCAGGAGAATAGGGATTATTTCTTCTTTAAATGTTTGGTAGAATTCTCCTGGGAAGCTGTCTGGCCCTTGGCTCTTGTTTGTTAGGAGATTTTTGATGACTGCTTCAATGTCCTTACTGGTTATGGGTTTGTTCAGGTTTTCTATTTCTTCCTGGTTCAGTTGTGGTAGTTTATATTTCTCTAGGAATGCATCCATTTCTTCAAGATTGTCAAATTTTTTGGGGTAGAGTTGCTCATAATATGTTCTTATAATTGTTTGTATTTCTTTGGTGTTGGTTGTGATCTCTCCTCTTTCATTCATGATTTTATTTATTTGGGTCCTTTCTCTTTTCTTTTTGATAAGTCTGGCCAGGGGTTTATCAATCTTGTTAATTCTTTCAAAGAACCAGCTCCTAGTTTCATTGATTTGTTCTATTGTTTTGTTTGTTTGTTTATTTCTGTTTCATTGATTTCTGCTCTGATCTTTATGATTTCTCTTCTCCTGCTGGGTTTAGGCTTTCTTAGTTGTTCTTTCTCCAGCTCCTTTAGGTGTAGGGTTAGTTTGTGTATTTGAGATCTTTCTTGTTTCTTGAGAAAGGCGTGTATCGCTATATATTTTCCTCTCAGGACTGCCTTTGCTGTATCCCACAGATTTTGAACCATTGTGTTTTCATTATCATTTGTTTCCATGATATTTTTTTTCAATTCTTCTTTAATTTCCTGGTTGACCCATTCATTCTTTAGAAGGATGCTGTTGAGTCTCCATTTATTTGGGTTCTTTCCAAATTTCCTCTTGTGATTGAGTTCTAGCTTCAGTGCATTGTGGTCTGAAAATATGCAGGGAATGATCCCAGTCTTTTGATACCAGTTGAGACCCGATTTATGACCCAGGATGTGATCTATTCTGGAGAATGTTCCATGTGCATTGGAGAAGAATGTGTATTCTGTTGCTTTGGGATGGAATGTTCTGAATATATCTGTGATGTCCATATGGCCCAATGTATCATTTAAGGCCTTTATTTCCTTGTTGATCTTTTGCTTGGGTGATCTATCCATTTCAATGAGGGGAGTGTTAAAGTCCCCTTATTGTATTATTGTCAATGTGTTTCTTTGATTTTGTTATTGATTGGTTTATATAGTTGGCTGTTCCCATGTTAGGGGCATAGATATTTAAAATTGTTAGATCTTCTTATTGGACAAACCCTGTGATCATGATATAGTGTCCTTCCTCATCACTTATTATAGTTTTTGGCTTGAAATCTAATTGATCTGAGATAAGAATTGCCACCCTAGCTTTCTTCTGATGTCCATTATCATGATAAATTGTTTTCCACCCCATCACTTTAAATCTGGAGGTGTCTTTGGGTCTAAAATGAGTTTCTTGTAGGCAGCATATTGATGGGTTTTGTTTTTTATACATTCTGATACCCTGTGTCTTTTTTTTTTTGGTATTTAGCCCATTTACAATCAGGGTAACTATTGAGAGATATTAATTTAGTACCATTGTATTGCCTGTCTATTGTCTCTGTTCCTTTCTGATCTACTACTTTTAGGGTCTCTCTTTGCTTGGAGGTCCCCTTTCAGTATTTCCTGTAGAACTCATTTGGTGTTTACAAATTCTTTTAGTTTTTGTTTGTCGTGGAAACTTTTTATCTCTCCTTCTATTTTCAATGATAGCCCAGCTGGATATAGTATTCTTGGCTGCATGTTTTTCTCGTTTAGTGCTCTGAATATATCATGTCAGTTCTTTCAGGCCTGCCAGGTCTCTGTGGATAAGTCTGCTGCCAATCTAATATTTTTATCATCATATGTTACATACTTCTTGTCCTGGGCTGCTTTCTGGATTTTCTGTTTGTCACTAATATTTGTGAATTTTACTATTAGATGATGGGGTGTGGACCAATTCTTATTGATTTTGAGGGGGGATTCTCTCCACTTCCTGCATTTTGATGCTTGTTCTGCCACATTTGGGAAATTCTCTATAATAATTCTCTCCAATATCTCCAATATACTTTCTAGTTTTCTCTCTCTCTCTCTTCTTCTTCTTCTTCTTCTTCTGGAATCCCAATTATTCTAATGTTGTTTCGTCTTATGGTATCACTTATCTCTCGAATTCTCCCCTCGTGGTCCAGTAGTTGTTTGTCTCTCTTTTGCTCAGCTTCTTTATTCTCTGTCGTTTGGTCTTCTATAACACTAATTCTCTCTTCTGCCTCATTTATCCTAGCAGTAAGAGCCTCCATTTTTTATTGCACCTCATTAATAGCTTTTTTGATTTCAACTTGGTTAGATTTTAGTTCTTTTATTTCTCCAGAAAGGGCTTTTATCTCTCCAGACAGGGTTTGTCTAATATCTTCCATGCTTTTTTTCGAGCCCAGCTAGCACCTTGAGAATCGTCATTCTGAACTCTTGATCTGACATATTACCAATGTCCATATTGATTAGGTCCCTAGCCTTCGGTATTGCCTCTTGTTCTTTTTTTTTTTTTGTGGTGAGTTTTTCTGCCTTGTCATTTTATCCAGATAAGTATATATGAAGGAGTGAATAAAATACTAAAAGGGTGGCAAAGACCCCAGGAAAATGTGCTTTAACCAAATCAGAAGAGACCCCAAATCGTTGGGGAAGAAAGGGGGCAAAAACAATTTCAGAAAAAAAAAACTAAAAAAAAGAAAAAAATAAAGAAATAATATAAAATTTTTAAAAAATACATATATATTAGATTAGTGAATAGAACAGGTCTCCAAACCCACTTAATTTTGGGAGTATTTTGATCTCTTAGAAGAATCTGCCTCCCAAAATTTTCAAGAGTGAGAAACATATATAAGGGTAAACACGATGAAGGGATGAAATATGCCTATAAAGGGGGAAAAAACTTTTTTTAAAATTTCTAGAAAAGGAGTTGATAAGCTAAGTTGGTTGGGAGAATAAAGATAAAGAAAGTGGAGAGAATTTACTCAGGCTGGAGACTAGAACAAAGCCTTATGCTAGATTTAGGGTATATTTTGATCTATTAGAAGAAGTCGTATCCCAAATTTTTTTAGAATAAAATACCCTATGTGTATACAAAAAATAAAGTTAGATACAATGAAGGATAAAATTTGACTATAATAATGAAGTTTCAGAAAAGATTTTTTTAATGAAATTTATTGTTACGATAAAGTAGTTAAAAAACGTCAAAGAGGAAAAAGTAAAAGTTTAAACAATTTCAGCATAAGAAAAAATAAAATTAAAAAAAATTAATTAACTTTGCATGACTGAAGAATCATGGGGAGAAAGCTATGAATTCTGTGCTTTGCTTTCTCCTCCTCTGGAATTCTGCTGTTCTCCTTGGTAAGTGAACTTGGTCTTGGCTGGATTTCTTGCTGATCTTCTGGGGAAGGGGCCTGTTGTAGTGATTCTCAAGTGTCTACCCAAGGCGGAATTGACCCGACCTTACCAGGGGCCAGGCTAAGTAATCCGCTGGGGTACTCTTTTGGGAGCTTTTGTTCCCTGAACACTTTCCGTAGAGTTCTGGAGGATGGGAATGAAGATGGCGGCCCCCTCGTCTCTGACCCGAAGGAGGCCCCCTAGTCTCTGACCCGAAGGAGCCGAGAGCTTGGGGCCCCACTCCTCAGTGCACTCTTGGAGAAAAGTGCTCAATCACTCCCGTTTTCCTGGCCTCTGGCTGCTCTCCGAGCTTACCCAGCCTGGTACCAAATGTCTCTGTCTCTGGCACACAGTCCCGCCTGGAGTCTCCAAACCCTGCAGATCCCTGCACTCCTCCAGGGGGTTCTCCCCAGATCTTGTGTGGTCTCTGCTCACAGAGTAGTGGCCTGTGCCCGATCACATTTTAAGGTAACCCCGAATTGAGAGCTGACTCCTCAGCTCTGTCTTTGTAGCAGCTTCTCCACTCTAATACCTGCGAGCTCTATGACACTCAAACACCCCCAATCCTTCTGTGACCCCGTGGGACCTGAGATCACACTGTCCCCACAGGAGCTTCACCCCAGCTTAGCCTCTGGAGCGATGTCCCTCAGCAGAGCAGACTTTTAAAAGTTCTGATTTTGTGCTCCATTGTTCAGCTGCTTGCTGGGAGCTGGCCCCTTCCACTGCGGACTATCTTCCCGTTGCTTTGGATTCACTTCACCGCCAATCCTACCTTTCAGAAAGTGGTCGATTTTCTGTTTCTAGAATTGCTGCTCTTCTTCTCTTTGATTTCCTGTTGGATTTGTAGGTGTTCAGAATGGTTTGATAAGCTATCTAGTGGATCTGCTACCTGATGTCATCTCAGCTTTCTACTTCCCTGCCATCTTGACTTCCCCCCTTATAGTGTATGTTTTTCTAAAACTAAATTCATATAAGAAGCTCAGTTCAAGTAGATTTTAATATCAACTTTTATTTTATTTATTTACTTGAGAGAGAGAGTGAGAGAGAGAGTATGAGAGGGGAGAGGGTCAGAGGGTGAAGCAGACTCCCCACTGAACAGGGAGCTTAATGCAGGAATTGATCCTGGAATTCAGAATCATGACCTGAGCTGAAGGCAGTTGCTTAACCAACTGAGCCACCCAGGTGCTTGAAAATCAACTTTTAAATTCTACTCACAAAGAAGTTCTGGTGAGAATTTTTTTGGGGGGGTAATATTATAATTTGGGTCTCTATTTCTCCATATGTAGCAAGTTATTTTCTTTTGAACCCCCATTACTATGGCCTTGAGATATATTTTCCTTAAGAATTTCATTTTCTATCTTTATTTAGATCAATCATAAGCATAATGGTTAATAACATGAGTTATGATCCTATATTAATATTAAATTTGTTTTGTCCAGTATGATCTGGAAAACGCTGTCAACTTCTAAAGCTGGGGCTTGTTGTACTAGCAAGGTGTTGTCTAGAGGATGTAGTTGTTTTTCTATTATGAGACCTTCTGGATCCCTGGCTTCTTCCAGCAGTCTTTTTTTGTGTCTTGCCCATTTGCGGAATTTCATTTTTCTTTGTGGAGAGAAAAACATCTTGAATAGAGGATAAACTGATTTGATTTAGATAGAAAAATGAAAAACACAAAATACATGACCTCTTTTTGAATATCGGTCCCACCTCCCTGACCAGCAGAATTGTAGCAGATCAGGTGGCCAGAGAGTGGAATGAGAATGTGTAACATTAAAATATGTTTTAAATGCATAATTTCTTCAAAGGAAGAGAAGTTGTCAATACCCTACTCCCAAGCTCTAATAATTCCTAACTAGCAACATAAAAATGCATGTGACTTGCTATTCATCTCAGTCCCATATATTATCACACAAACTTAATAAATATTGTTTTTATCATTATTACATCATCTTAGTGCATGTTTATGATTATACTAATATAAATAATTATTGTTTATACACTTTGATATACTTAATCTAAAAAACACCAACCTTTACTAATATAAAACTATTCATTAAAACTGTCAATTTTATTAATTACTATTAATAATTACATAATTAATTACAATAGATTAATTACAAAAGCATTTGCTGTTATCAGTATTTTGGATTTTTGCCATTATAATAGATGTGTGGTGGTATGTCATTATTTTAATTTGCATTTTCTCGATGATATATGATGCGGAACATCTTTTCATATACTTATTTGTCACCTGCATATCTTTTTTGGTGAGATGTCTTTTAAGGTTCTTGGTTCATTTTTTAATTTGGTTCTTTCTTATTGTTGAGATTGAGTTTTTTGTATATTTTGCATTACAGTTTTTATCAGATATGTCTTTTATCAGTATTTTCTCAGAATCTGTTGTCTTCTCAGTCTCTTGACTTTATCTTTCACAGAGCAGAAATTTTTAACTTCAATGAACTTTAGTTTATCAATGATTTCTTTTATGAATTGTGCCTTTGGTGTAGTGTCTAAAAAATCATCAGCATACCCAGGTTCATCTAAGCGTTTACCTGTGTTATTATCTAGGAGATTTGTAGTTTTGTATTGTGCATTTAGGTCTGTGATCTACTTTGAGTTAGTTTTTGTTAAGGGTGGAAAGTCTATGTCAATATATATTTTTTATTGTTGTTTTGCATGTGGGTGTTCAATTGTTCTAGCACCATTTGTTAAAATGACTTTGCTCCATTTTTCTGCCTTTATTCCTTTGTCAGAGATCAGTTTACGTATTTCTAGGGGTCTAGGTCAGGGCTTTCCATTCTGTTGCATTGATCTATTTGTCTGTTCTTTTCCAATACCACACTATGGTATTGATCACTGTGGCTTTATTGTAAGTCCTGTAGTTGGGTATTGTCAATCTTCCAACTTTGTGTTCTCGTTCATATTGTGTTGGCTATTCTGGGTCTTTTACCTCCCTCTATTAATTTTAGGTTAACTTTTCCCATATCCACAAAATTTTCCAGGATTTTTATTGGTATTTCATTATATCATAGATCAAGTTGGGAAGAATTGAATCTTGACAGTATCTGAATAAATATATACACACATACTCATACAGGCTGGGTTTGGGTATTTCTCTTCTCTCAAGTGGAAGTCTAGGATTGGCTGGAGTCGGGTATGTGTCTTTCCCTGGGCCACTTAGGCTCTGATAATACCCCAGCAGATTAGGCTCTGATTAACTAGTTTCTTCTAAGGACAGGCATTATTAAGAAGAATAGAGTGCTCCCTCATATTTCAAAAGGGTTCCCTTTCCCCTTCCTCTGCAGAAAACGCAAGAGCATTTCTCTCTGATATTTACTCTAAGAACCTGGTCAAATTGTCAAATACCTGGGGGTAAATCTCACAGTATTGTGGAGGCCCTCCTATGACTGGGTTCTCCTAAAGGTTTTAACTTTCAGAGTTGTCCACACTGACCTTCTAGCTATTGGTCAATTGCAGTTTGCATTTTCTACTCCATTCAGGTTTTCCCTGCAGTTTCAGCTCATGAATCTCTGCTCCAGTGAGCTTATAACTGTCTACATTTTCCTGTGTGTCTCTCCAATCCTGTAAGCAGCAGTTTGCCTTGTTTTCTTCCCCTCACTTACAGATCTAAGGAAAGTTGTTGATTTTTCAGTCTGTTCAGCTTTTTACTTATTATTAGGACATAATCATGACTTCCAAGCTCTTTATGTGCGAATCCAGAAACCAGAAGTCACCATCATTTTTAAATTCTTCTTATTTTTGTTTCTTCATAGCATTAGCCTCCATTGGGCATATTAAATAGGTATTTGTTGTTGTTATATATATATATATATATAGAGAGAGAGAGAGAGAGAGAGAGAGAGAGGGATTAAAATTTAGAAACTTTCTTTTTTCTTTTTATTTTTTTCCATTATGTTTTCTATCAATGTTCCAAAATTCATTGTTTATTTGTTTTAAAATTATTATTCCTCTCTCATCTAAGTATGAAAGTTCAGTGAAAGCAGATAGTTTGGCTTTTATATTAACTACTATTTCACCCATATCTATAAGAGTGGCTAGCAATTAATAGAATTCAATAAATATTTGAATAAGAAAGGAAGGGTGAGAGGAAAGGAGTAGGACAGGGAGAGAGGAGGGAAAAAAAGTAAGGGAAGAAAATAAATTTGCCCTAAATTTGTGGGAAAAATTAAACAACAAAGTGCCGTATTTTAAAAGAAATGTTGTAGTAAACATATATTATGGTAAAATATACACATAGGTTTGCATAGAATGCAGGAAGTTGGACTTTTTTTTAAAAGATCAATTCATATGCAATTCTAGACTTTACTTACATTGTTGCCCTTTGTATTTCAATGACATACAACCAGTTTAAAATAAGAAACAGAAACCTATTCAAAAAAGACTAACATTGGTTGAAGGGTGGATAAGATTGTTTTAGAAAGATATACAGATGCTTCATAAGAATCCATACCAATGGCAGAAAGGAACAGTTTCAGGAGATGCTGGAACTGAGAACTAGAAAGTCAAGAGCCAAGTTAGTAACAGGAATATTTGCAAATTTTTACTTTATTTCTATTTGATTTTTTTCTTATGCAATTTGGAGTCTTATTTGTTTCAGCCCAACCTTTCTTTTGTAATTATGGTTTCCATCTCTCAGGGGCAATATCACATAGGTTTATTTTCCTACTTCTGTCTTTGAACAAATTTGTTATACTTCAACATGCAGATGTAATAAAATTGTCCCAGAGAATGGCTCTGACTGATACTGCCCAGGTTATAGATATACTCAAGGTCACCTAGCAAGATGGGGCAGAGAATTATGAGGGTCTGTGGGCAAAAGTGGCATTTCTACTGGGGCAAGTATCCTTTGTTGTTTTATTATATTACAGTGAACTGTAAAGATTGGTTAACTCCGTTCTTGTCTATTTATTATAAAATCCCTGTCCTGAGGAAAACAGTCCCTTGCATATGGTTACATTATTGAGTCTTATCTACCCACAAAAGATTTTCAAGTTTAATAATAAAAATAATAAATAATAAAAGTAATAATAAAAAATTATGGTTACCTTCTCAAAAAAACTTCAAATATCTATTTTGATTAATCACCAGGTTAGTAAGCATAGTGAATTTTATGTACTTCTTCCTACTTTCACACCAAAATAATGAAACTGGCTAACATTTTTTCTCTCTGAAATAATCTTGCCAGTCCTACTTTTTTTTTTTTTTTTTTTTTTTGGCCAGAGGAAGAATTGAGGGGATACAGCAACTAACAAAATACAAGTAAAAAAATAAGGCTTTAATTTAATTTTCTATGCTTATTTGTTATATTTTTTTAGAAATGTTAATAAAACTCTCTTAAGACTTTCATCTTTTTATATATAAAATGAAGTTGAAAACCTAAGTTCTGTTGGCTTAAAGTTTGGAAACCATGATGTGTCAAATATAATGTCCAGTTAGTGTTACTCATCTTGTTAGTAATCAAATATTAATGATATGTTATTTTTATGTCTTTTTATTTTTATAAGCAAATATAGGAAAGTTAAAGCTTATAACATTTTTAAGGAAAATGACAACACTTCCAAAAGTATTGTAGTTTTACCTTACCATACCTACAAGTAAGCATATGTTCAACAGCACATTATGTTTGGTATGGTTTAGTTACAAAAGCTATTTCCTTCATTAGTAAAAATGTGACAAGAAGGATCAGATTAATTTGGTGACTTTTAAGCAGTAACTAGGAGCTAGCTATCTCTTTAACACGTTCAAGGTACCTATTTGCTTTTAATTATTAGAACCATCCAAGTAGCTATTAAAGGCTTCACACCAGTCTCCTTCCAAATGGATAGTCCTAGTGATATTATTGCCAGGAAGGGGAATTCAGATTTCATTATCTCCCATTATCTTACTAGGCATTTTACCTCTGCTAGCTTTAATTAAGTTAAAATCTGTTTCAGTTGCATTACTGGTTAAAACTAATTGAGTTTGTTGTTTAATCCTATCTAGAAAGTCTTCTATTGTTTAAAGAAGTTTACTTCCAAATAGAATTGTTTTGGAGAGGAAGTCTTTACAATTCCAGAACTAGATTTTATTTCATCAATTTTATTATTATATTCTCTGCATATGTCCCACTTAGGAAAATTTCTCATGTTCAGTTCCTAGAGAATATTTTTTTTACATTTAGGAAGGAAAGATTGTTTGACAGTGATAAAACTTAATCTTTGTAGTTTGATGAAAAAATTGGCAACATGAAAAAGCACGTTATTGATTATTTTAACTCAGATAATGAAGATTGGCCTGATTTATATTTAACTCATCTATTATTTAAAAATGTATTACTGTGACTTAAAACCAATTATTAAGAAAAGTTTGAGTCTTAATTTATATAATATTATAGGTATTAAATATTCTATACAGCACTTGTCATAAATGTATCTATAACTACATTTGGTATGAGCCAAGAAGGAAATAAAATATTCTTTTCCTTATTTTGAGTAATAAAAGGTAAGACCTCAAAATCAACAAATGCTGTTCCAAATGTACTATTGATGCTGTTCTACAAATTTTCCAGCTCATGTAGCACAACCATTGTACTGTAGCCAAATCTCACAGGAGCTCTTTTAATCCTCTGCATCCACTGAAAAGATGGCAAGAATATAATCCTCAAAGCAGAGTAGAGCTAGGATAAAACACAAGTCCCAAACTCACTGGTCCACAGTTCACAGTAGGCTGAAATCAATAGTCACTCTTGGGTTTCTTTTGCTTTCACCTCTGTCCAAGGGCCATTATACCTCTGCAGAAATATAACTTGGAAATAGTCAAAGGGGGATAAGAAGATCTAATTCAGATCTTTGCAAGCTAACACTGATTTAATTTTCTTTTCACAGCTATGGTGTTTTGTTTTGTTTTTTTAAAGATATCATGGCAGTTTGAGATTGAATACTCAGTGTTCGCACCCAAGGTTCATACCCCAAAATTACCATGGCTTATTGTCATTTGGGTTATTACTCAGAGATGAATCTGACCCTTGTGCAAGCCTACTAATTAAATATATGTAGCTAATTATATAGTTAATATAATGCAGTGTACTTATTGAACTGTACCCATTTCTTCATTCATTCTGATCTTTCTAATGTGAGCAGAACTGAGTTTTTCTTTGGTGTATTCTTCTACAGAAAGGTCATTAATAATGTTAGTCATGAAGATGAAGACTATGTGATATAATAAATAATGGCATCTCTAATTCGGTAGAAGTGTGACATGTTTTGATTATACCTACTTTGAGCTCTGTAGGGAAACAGGAAAAAGTAGCTCATAAAAATGATTTAGAAAATGTTGTGTACAGTACACTCAAGTGTGGCTGTTTGTAAATAAATCATATATTTTTTTAAATTACCAAGTCTATTGCAGACTTAATAATAGCTCAGATTAAACAGTCTAAATACTATTAGGAGAATGGCTAAGTAAAACATATCATTAAAATAAAATACTACACAGCCATTAAAAATAAATTTTGTGGAGATATAGAAACATATATTAGTTGAAATGATTTTAGTTGCAATTCAGAAAACCAAATTCAAATCGCCTTAAGCAATAATGAATTTATGGGTTCATGAAACCAAAAAATTCAGAAGTAATGCAGGACTTCTGGCATGGTTTGATCCAGAGGTCCACAGTGTCATCTGTTCTCTGTCCACATTACTTTTTAGTTCTTTCAAGTTCATCTTCACGTGTGCTCATTCCTCAAGCTACCTTATGATAGCCAAACTGGCTGCAGTATTTCAAAGCCTCAAATATTTGAACCAGTCCTTTTAGTCTTGCACGAAGTTGGCAATTTTTTTTCTGCTGTGGGCACTCTTCCAGATACTGTGACCACTCTCCTGACTTCTAATACCATAGATTAGTTTCAACTGCTTTTGAATTTCTATAAAGTATGTATTCTTTGGTGCCTGGCTTATTTTGCTTCATATAATGTTGTGGGTTTTTTTGTTGTTTGATTTTTGTTTCATTTTGTTTAAATTTCAGTATAGTTAACATACGGTGCTACATTAGTTTCTGGTATACAATACAGTGATTCAGTGATTCTATACATTACTCAGTGATCACCCTGATGACTGAACTCTTAATCCCCTTCACCTATTTCACATATCACTTTACCCACCTCCTCTCTGGTGACCATCTGTTTCTTCTCTATAATTAAGAGACTGTTTTTTGGTTTGTCTCATTTTGCTTTGTTCATTTGTTTTGTTTCTTAAATTCCACATATGAGTGAAGTATATATATACTTCATATATATGTGTGTGTGTATATATATATATATATACACATACATATATATATACAAGTATATATACTTCATATACTTTATACTTTATATATATAAATATATTTTAAAATACTTATTTTCAAACTTTGAAGAAAGTACTAAAAATACAGAAAATTAAAATTAGATTTCTTTTTTAAAGATTTTATTTTATTTAATTGACAGAGAGAGATCACAAGTAGGCAGAGAGGCAGGCAGAGAAAGAGGGGGAAGCAGGCTCCCTGCCAAGCAGAGAGCCCGATGCAGGGCTCCATCCTAGGATCCTGGGATCATGACCTGAGCTGAAGGCAGAGGCTTACCCCACTGAGTCACCTAGTGTCCCTAAAATTAGATTATTAAAAGATCATTTTTAGCAAGTCAAGTTCGATTTGAACAGAATAGAATTTTTTAAAAAAGGTTTTATTTATTTATTTGAGAGAGAGAGTGGGGAGAGAGGGAATGCAGGCAGGGGGAGCAGGAGAGGGAGAAGCTGGTTCCCTGCTGCAGGGAGCCTGACATGGGATCCTTAATCTCAGGATCCTGGGATCATGACCTTAGCTGAAGGCAGACGCTTAACTGACTGAGCCACCCAGGCACCCCTGTAGTTTGATTTGAAGTATTTAATTTATTCTTAAGTAATATGAACATTATAGATATAAGTACATCTCTGAAATCAATTTAAGAAATATCATTAGTAGATATATATTGCAAAATATACTCTATTTTTCTGTAGATTCTCATTTTCTGCATTTCTCATGAAATTCTTTCTCAGTATAGATAGTGCTGTAGTGTTCGCATTACATTTCTCAGAGCCATCACAGCTAGATAATTCCCTATGTATCAGTGAACGACGATAATCCTGTGTTGAATTTCAATATCTCCAGTTCTGAGTAATTCAGTGGAGAGTAAAGATCTATCCTAGATGTACTTTCCTTCAAGCAATGCCACACATTACAGTCATTCAAAAACCTCAGAGACCAATGGCTCAGCAGTATACAGCTCAAACTGGCAATATGCCTGTAGCAGCATTAACTTTTGATTTTTGCTGGTGCTTGTTTTCTATTTTTAATATTGCACACAAGTGTCAGAATCCAGGCTGTCATATAATGATAATACTCAAATGCAGTGAGATCCATGACTCTGCTGCAACCTGTCTTTATTTCCCCAGCCCCTCCTTAGCACATAACTTATCTTTAAGAATTATGATTGACAGATTATCACTTAATAATTCTTACGCATTTGGAGGGGATGGCGGAAGAAGGGAAAAACACCTTTAAAAGGAGAATTTGTAGTAGATAAAGGTGCTTTGTGGCTTTGAGCCTCTGATTTTTGTCTGGTTGTGCTTGCTGACTGAAGTCCAGTTCTAATACTCTTGAAGATTTTGCTGTGCATCCACAAATAAATAAAAATATTGAGAGCACTCATAATGGATCCATGATGATCTCAGTAATGAAAGGATGAGGAAATATAAACATCCCTGAAAAAGCTATCTACTTTTTCTGAAGGATATTAAACTAGAGGTCAACCAATAATTTATACTAGCATTGAGAGAAATAGTTATAGAATGGTAAGCAGAGAGTTATATTTATAGGTCTATTTGAACATACACAGTTACATGAAAAAAGGAATATAGCAACACATTGCCCATATGAACTCAGCTTAAAAAATATTCTGAACAGAGGTGCCTAGTTGGCTCAGTGGGTTAAGTGGCCAGCTCTTGTTTTTTTTTGACTCAGGTCATGATTTCAGAGTCCTGGGATCTAGCTGGACATTTGGCTTTGTGCTCAGTGAGGAATCTGTTTCAGGATTCTCTCTCCTTCTCCCTCTGCCCCTCCCCCTGTGCCCTCTTCACAGGTACACTCTTTCTTTCTCTGAAATAAATATTTTTAAAAAATTCTGAACTATCTGAATAATTGTCTGAATACGTATTTACTAAAACATAAACAATTTTATCATCTATTATCCTTCAATCCTTTTCTTGAAGGTTATTTACTTTCAATTTAAAGATAATTCTAATTAGCTTAGTAATTTGGTTTCTAGTCACATAAACATGATACTCAGGGAAAATAACAAGGGAAAGGAAGAACTTCTCAGAAAACTATGTAATTAGAAAGTGATCGTTGGCAACAAAAAGAGGGGGACACAAAAACACAAAAAGCACAATCTAAGATAATTTTGCACAAGACTAAATGGTGCCTCCATTAGAAGGAGGACCTCCAGGCTATAACTGTAGGAATTTCAGCACAATTACATAATTGCTTCTCAGAATAACAGCCCTGAATATTCAAAAAGATTTTAATACTTTTCCTGAAAAATTCAGAGGAATATACAGCTTTTTCTGTATATGTATATATGTGTAAAATTTATAAAATGGAAATAGATTTTTGTCAATATCTTCTAAATTTAAAATTAACTATTGAACTGCATAGCTGAGTAATGAATATTAAAAAGAAAACTATCCAAACGAAAAAGAGAAGGGGGTGTCAGTTCAAAATTTTCTTAAAATTATTTGCAGAAAATGAAAAAGTTGGATTTTTTCCCATTTTATACATGATAATCTATAAATAGTTCCCACACTTTGCAAGTAGAATATTGGAATAATTCATAAAATGTTGAGTTTGTAAGTGCTTCGGTGATTATGGCAAACATATCCTAAATTTATTCAGCACCTGTGCCTTGCCCATCTGAGCATCAGGAAACTGTTGAGTGGATGTTTCTATAATGTAACCCTCTGAGGGGAAAACATCCAGACCTAAGGGTATTTTCTTAGGTGGATCTGTGTTCTGTTTTGATATTGAAGCAGAAGAGAAGTAGGATGGCCACGGATAGAGTTATCAACTTTAAAGCAAAGACCTGGAAATAGGTGATTGCTTGGGAAATTTCAGTGTTGTCATAGAAATTTCTATAGCAGAAATCCACCTCAAGACTGCCTCATACTGGGACGCCTGGGTGGCTCAGTTGGTTAAGCAGCTGCCTTCGGCTCAGGTCATGATCCCAGCGTCCTGGGATCGAGTCCCACATCCGGCTCCTTGCTTCGCAGGGAGCTGCTTCTCCTCTGCCTCTGCCTGCCGCTCTGTCTGCCTGTGCTCACGCTCTCTCTCTCTCTAACAAATAAATAAATAAAATCTTAAAAAAAAAAAAAGACTGCCTCATACAGCTAGGATACCTAAGGATGGCTTCAGACATTGTTCAACTAAAGGGAACAAACAATATGATCAGGATTTTCTTTCCATGTCTTGGTTCTGCTTTTCTCTACACCTTGGTTTCCTGCTTTTATTTTTTTTTAAAGATTTTATTTACTTATTTGTCAGAGAGGGTGAGCACAGGCAGAGGCAGAGGGAGAAGCAGGCTCCCTGCCAAGCAAGGAGCGATAGGGGACTAGATCCCAGGATGCTGGGATCATGACCTGAGCTGAAGGCAGCTTAAACAACTGAGCCACCCAGGCGTCCTGGTTTCATGCTTTTATGTTGTAAATGCCTTCCTTGTGGTTAAGGGAGAGTCACTGGAAGTAGCTTCAAGTCAAGTCACTTTACATTTCTAATAATGGTTCCTCAAAAGCAATAGACTGATTTCTTACAGAGAAGCCCTGGGAAGGATTTTGATTAGTCTGGCTCAGTTTACATGTCTCTTTCTGAAACAAATCTCTGTGGTCTGGGGAATATGAAACTAATAGACAGTCTGAGTTAAATGTTCACTCCTTAAAGATATTTAGGAACAGAGCACCATGACTGACAGTTCCATCAGGTCCACAGCTGGGAGAGGAGTGATTCTCCAACAGAATAAGTGCCAAGAAGATATGAGCTTAGTGCAGTTCATGGTCTCTTGGAACATTTGTCCTCAAAGGAAAACTAAATAAGTGATTCAGATGGAAGCTAGAATATTTGGCACTTACAAAAGGATGCAAACCCATATCCTATGAAAGCTACTAAGAGATGGGCCATGTGAGTCTGAAATGTCTGAGAAAACAAAATTTAAAACAAATAAAAGTGTTTTTCTTGCAACCTCTGAAGCTCTAATAACCAAATTCTACCAAAATGACGAATACCATTACTACTAACTAGTATTTATTGAATATCCATGCTATGTCCAGCAAATTATACAGTTTATCTCATTTAATGTTAAGCAGAAACTCAATGATATGTATTTTTATTACCACTATGTAACAAATAGGGAGACTAAAACTTGTTATATTAATTTGCTCAAGTTTATAACTAATGAAATAAAAATTAGATAGATTCGATTCCAGATGCCATGTTTTTCAGAAAATAGCCTATTCCATTTTTAGTTCCTTGAAGCAGTAATTGTGCTTTTTTAAAAACCTGTAAGTTCAGGGACACCTGGGTGGCTCATTTGGTTAAGCCTCTGCTTTGGGCTCAGGTGCTGATCCCAAGGTGCTGGGATTGAGTCCTGCATCTGGCACTTTGCTCCTCAGGCTCCTTGCTCAGCAGGGAGTCTGTTTCCTCCCTCAGCCTGCCACTCCCCCTGCTCGTTTTTTGTCTCTCTGACAAATAAGTAAATAAAATCTTAAAAAAAAAAATCTGTATGTTCAGTGCCGATGATTTCATCTGGCACACTGTATGTATGTGCTTGTCCAGTGACTACATAAAGGTTGATGTAGCTCCCACCTTGGAAGCCTCATACTTCCCATTTTGAAATATTCCCAGCATGAAGCTTCCTAAGAAGTAAAGCAGTATTCCCATCCTACGTATTAACACACAGAAAGAAGAAAGTGGAGGAGATATATTTACTTAAAATTAGTATTACATTTTTTTTCCCCTTCATTCAAAACTGAACTGAGGGCCTTCTAAGTGAGGGATACTGCTTTGGCCACAGGACCAAAGAAGGATCTCTGAGAAGTTTATTCTAGTGGGAAAGAGGAGATAGATAATAAACAATGAACATAGTATAGAAATACATTACTTAGAATATTAAGAAAGTAAGTGTTAGGGGAAAAAATGGATGAGATGAGTGGGATCAGGCTTATTGGGGGTTATAGTAAGGCAGGAAGGTGGTGATATTAAATAGGATCTACCACATAAACATTTAGTCTTGATCAGTAATTGCCATAAAAAGGTTGATTTTTATAAAAATAATTGAATTTTCTTAACTTTACTTTTAAAAAGTCCTTTTAATGGTCCCACTTTACTTTGTATTTGCATTTTTAACTCACTATATCAATGCAAGCATCATTACATGCATTTTGAAAATCTCAACTGGAAAATAATTACTGTGAGTTTAGATTGTAGTACACTTATAAAAAGAAGTGTCCCACCTAACATTTACACAGGAGTGACTAAGATTTGAACTGTTTAAATAAACTCAGTGTAAATGTTAGCACATTGGATAGGAAAAAGGAACATGTGAGCTCTACTCACTTTTCTATTGCTGAGTTTCTACTGACCTAATAGAAAAAGTATTATATTTGTTTTCATCTATAAAAGAAAAATAGTTATTTTTTTCATCCTACAGGACTTTATAATGAATTCAGGAAGGGGTTAGTATTTTGATATTTTACCATTTGCGACGACATGGATGGAACTAGAGGGTATTATGCTTAGCGAAATAAGTCAATCGGAGAAAGACAACTATCATATGATCTTCCTGATATGAGGAAGTGGAGATGCAATGGGGGTGGGGGTTAAGGGGGTAGGAAAAGAATAAATGAAACAAGATGGGATCAGGAGGGAGACAAACCAAAAGAGACTCTTAATGTCATAAAACAAACTGAGGGGGGTGGGGGTGGAGGGGCTTGGGAGAGGGTGGTGGGGTTACATTATATGTTTAAATAAAAATTAAAATTTAAAAAAAAGAATACAAAATGGTTAAAAAATCAACCACTAAAAAAAATTTTGATTTCTTTGGGGAATATAAAAATAACACATCATTTATTCATTAAAGAAAACATATTTGGCCTATGAAAGCACAAGCTGATTTAATGAAAAAATCTGGATTATAGGACTGCTCTTTGGTTACTTTATCAAAGGATGATAACTCAGAGAGTTTCTTAGTGGTTTTTAAATTTAGAAGCTATTAAGAACAAATTTGTAATGCACACATAATGATTTTATCAATACAGACACAATCAAAATGTTTGTGGTGCATGAAAATATAGTCCAATCAAATGTGTTAAACTTACCTGGCAAACTTATTTACATTATTTAGTTAAAACACAAAACAAAACAAAACAAACAAAAACCCAAAACTATTTAGCTAATAAAGAAACTTTGTATAGATGCTCTATAATTTCTGAGTTAGTGAAGTATTTAGGGATGCTTTTTGGTGATTTATTATCATGACTTATATATATATTTTTTCATTTAAAATGACCTCATATTTGAATATGTGCTCAATATGTAGACCACTGTCATGTAAGAAAACTTGTTAGGATTATCATTCATGTAATTTACTATTCCTTCACAATCCTAATAATGCTTGCATTATTGTGAGCTCTTAGTAGCAGATGTAAGGAATATTTGAATGAATAAATTTTCTATGTTAAAATCCCCGTGTTTCCTAAAATAAGTAAGAATAGCATTAAAATGGAATTCTGAGGTTCAAGGTCCATCTCCATCACTTATTAATGCTTTTTTGCACCTCTTTGAGCTTCAATTTTTTTAGCTAGAGAGACCAAAATAACACAAGGTGTCCTGAGAATGACATGAACAATGTATCTCAAATTTTTTGTAAATTTCTATAGATGAAACTCTTACCATCTCAACCAGGAAGCAGAAGTTTTTGTTTGTGTGGTGAGTTCCTGACATATAGGTGGCATTGAATGAAATTTTGTTGAATGCCAAATAAAGTCTTCTTAGCAGAAATAATTCTAAATAGGCTCTCTAATAAATGTTTAACACAGACGCATTCACACAGTTTTTAACACTTCTTGTATGACAGCTTGCTAAATATAGAATCGATATGGCAAACCAGCAGTTAACCTTAAAGATTAAAGGGAAAAAAATTAAAAAAAAAAATAAAAGGTTACTGCAGAGCAGTTGATCCATTCTGTCAAAATGCCAGATGTCTCTTACTCTTTGCTCCTGGATATTATTAAAGCTAGCTTCAAGGCTTCTTGGTCTATCTTTCTCTCATTTTCTTTCTCTCTCCTTGTCCCAATCAACATGCTGGCTGTATTGCTCAATTACTGGACAAATGTAACTTCCTGTCCTCCTCTGCTCAGCCACTTTTATAGCAGCACCAACAGATGCTATCATTAAGACCCTCAATGAGAAATCATGAACTAACTATATTCTTTGCCCTTCTCCCTTTTCAATTTTCTTTAAAAAGCTAAGCCATCTGCTTTAACCCTCTTAAAATTGCACGTTTCTTTATAACATCGATGTTGCATTTATCTTAATAATAAATAGATATTTAAACCCTACACTCAAATGTTTAATTTGTATAGAGGTATTTGTTAGTACTGGAACAAATTGAATTTGAGCATTATAGGTTGGATCTTAATTTTTGGTAATAATCTCATTTTAATCATATACATGTAAACATAAGCATCATGCTTACCGTATTTTAACATATATAATTTTAGTAAAAATATGCTTTTATTAAAATATAGAATTATGAAAACACTAAATAAATACTGTGTTTATAAAAACTTCAGGCTTCATTACATTACACAGGCAATTAGAAATACTGGTGATTTTCATATTTACGTGTAAAAACTATCAGTGCTAATTTATTAAAACTAAAATACCAAGATGAACTAAAATATATGAACTTGGAGTTTATGAATATATATGATTGTTAAAATTAAGGAAGACCTCATTAATTCAAAATTTATGATATGCATTAATATCTATATTTTGTATTACATTAATACCATAATATACAAAAATTAATTTAAAAGAAAATATATCATATTCCTTCACATTAATGTTGCAGGTCATGAAAACAATAGTAATTTTTCTAAAAAAATGGGCCAGGAGTTTTGAGGGCTGGATAGAGAAAGAAGGAAATTACCAATTGTTCCTGTATTTTTCATTATGATAACCAATCATGCAGTAGCTTCAACAAAAGAAACTTGAATATATTTTTCACAGTAATAATAAATAGCAACTTTACTGGTATTATCCACATTTCTATGGTAAAATCTCAGTTTTTCCACCTCTCCTTTAACTTTCTTTTCTTTGTCAGTTTTTCCTTTTCTTCTGGAACTCTAAATCTGAGAGAGCCCCAGAGTTCCTTTACTCCCTAGGACTGACTGAGAGCTATGACACTTCTTAGGCCTTTTGCTTTAAATATACTAGTGGTTCAAAAATCCTATGTGGAGATATGACTTCTCTCCTAACTAATGGGCATCAAAATTTTAGTGTCTCCATCTGAAATACTGATTCCTTGTCTGCAAAACCCTCTCTTTATGCTCATGCATATCTCAGTAAAGTATAACTTCACTCACTCTTTCATTATTTTATTCTTCTTCAGAGGTATTTTCACCTGATATATTCCATATTCGTATATTGGTTTGCCTGTCTCCACTACACTCTAGAGGTTAGAAAGAGCCTAACACATTTCTAGCATGAATGAGAATAAGAATGAATAAGATTGCTGTTTGGGCATTAACAACACAAAAGTCAGTAAAATACAATGCTCTATCAATTTTCTGTGCTGTTTTAACTAATTACCACAAATTTAGTAGCTTAAAGACCACATTTTTTTTTTAAATTTTGTAGTTTTTTAACATGGAAGTCTGACACAAGTCATACTTGGGCTGCAATCAAGTGTTGGCCAAGTAACATTTTTTTCTGGAGGCTTTAGGGAAAATCTTTTAACTTGCCCTTTCTAGTGCCTGTAGAACACTAACACTCCTTGGTTGGTGGCCTTCTTTCTCCATCTTCAAATCCAGCAACACTGCATTCCTTTTACCATTCTTCCTTAATCACTTTTCCTTCTGATTCTTTTCTTCCACCTCCTCATTACACTTTTAAGTCTCATTGTGATTACATTGGGTGTGCCTGGTTAAAAAAAAATTATCTTATTTGCAAACTTAATTCCATCTACAAACTTAATTCTCTACTTTGAAACCAAGCATATTTATATGTGCCTAGGGGATAGGAGTGAGCATGTTTCAGACACATTTTTGCTCATAACAATACATAGGAACCTGATCCTGGTATGGTATGTAGAATTTAGTGTATAAGAGAGTCGGATTTTAAAAAATCACCAAGGCAATATTGGCTTTTAAATTGAGTTTGGGGGCAGGTTGCCTTCCCTTACAGGAAAATAATATAAACCAGATTACTTCATGTAACATCTCAAAATAAATGCCAGAATAGAATTGTGTGGAAAAAGGGGAAACATTGGAAAAATCATATAAGAATATATTTAAAATACTGGGAATTGAGCAGAATTAATGGAAGACTCATAAGAGGAAATTTATAGAATGCATAAGACAGAAATTTAAAAAACCACATATATGCCCACAGTTAAAAGACGCAATCAGAATGGAAGGTATAGCTTTAGACAAGATGATGAATCTTTAATTTATAAAGAATTACTAAAGTCATTGAGAAAAATGCTAAAAAGAGAAAACAGGTATAAAAAGGAAAAAGTGAATTGTGGAAAAAGAGACTTAAAACAAATTAAACTAATGAAAAAATTCAGCATCCTGGCAGTCTATTTACTAAATTAAAACAGAACCCTCTTCGTTACGGCCTTTAAATTATTGCAGCTTTAAATATGACAATGCTGGTTCCTCATTAGGCTGCAGTAAAACAAAAACTAGGAATTTTCTTAAACATTTAATGTGGAATTTTTAGGAGAATGATTTTTTTCATGGAAAAATTCATGGAATGAATTTCTTGATACATTTGAAGTGTGAAAACATGTGTAAAACATTTTTTCAAACCAGCTGTATTTCTTTTATACACTTGGTAAATAATCATGGTAATTATTGATGCCATAATTTCCTACCAAATAATCTACCATGATTCTGGGATGCAGAGGGCTCTGGATTAATATTTATGCTTTTCTGTATTCTGATAATTGCCCTCAGAAAACAATCATAAAATTAATTACTATGATAATTATTACTACAGTAAGAAAAAGAAGTAACCGAAAGGAAGACAGAGATAGAAACAGTGTGGAGATTATGGGTTATTATCAGGAGCTACTTTGGGGTTCTTCCTCCAACTGCATTATCAAAGCCACCAGCTTGAGGACAATAATAGGCTTATGTTATTTCCCACTAAGCATCAAAATAAATAAATAATATAATTAATTTTTAATAACAAAAAGATCTGAAATGGATATAATTATTACCATTGCATCCACAACAATGTCTCCTAAAGTTTTTAAGAAGACTCTTTTATGCTTAAAAAAATTAAACTGACTTTTCTCAGTTCCATCAAACTCACTTCAGAGTCTGTGTATTCTGATATTATTGTTGGTTTTTTTTAGGCAAAAGAATAATAAAGCTCATTTTAATCCAATTTCATCTCTATAAAAATGATGATATGTTGAGGAAAAACACATAATTTTCCCTGAATCAAATTCATTCTAGATACTTCCTAAAATGGCACTGAAGCCTGCTTTCACTCAAGTCACACATGACTGTGACCTGAAAAAACTTGCTGATAAACTTCAATTACCTTAATCACATCTGTCCAGTTCCTCTTGACTTTTTTTTTTTCTTCCTGCCTAGTATACTTTATTCTAATTATGAAATCTATTCTTTCAGGATCACATTTTTTTTCCCTTGGCATCTGTGAAGAATTGAAATTCATTTTGAGAGCTAAGAATGCCTAGAAGTCATAGGCAGGTTTAGATAACAAGTTAGGTGTTTTGTCATTTTCCCTGTTATTTATTATTTTGCCCTTATCTCCCTGAGTAAAATAAAGTACATTGCTTCCAGCCTTTTCAGCCACAATAAGAATGGATAAAGCTTTTTAAATAGTAGGTTCCCTAAAAATCATGTTAGAATAGATTTGGGCGTCTTGGTTGTTTATTTGGGGGGTTTTACTGCGGTTATTTTATGTTGCACAAAATACAAGATGAAAATGGCAAGAAACCACAAATAAGTTGAACTTTAGGGCACCATGAGCACCCAGTCAAACCAGTTAGTTAGGGAGTATTTGGATTCATGCAAGTATAACTAGTAGTCTTTGATATGCCTACATGTGATATATATCCTGTGACTATATTATATATATATATATATATTACTTTATAACTTCTTCATTATTAGGTAAATATTTCTGTTTATTACTAATGTAGTTTCATTCTGTTTTTATTCTATATGTAATAGTTAATTAAGAATATATGAGTTAGTCCTCTATTAACTGAACATTTCAGCCTTTTTTTTTTCTGTGCAAGACTACAAATGAGCTCAAGAAAAATTCAGAGCACTAGTTATGTGATAAATGCAAGGTAAGTGTCCATGGAGAGGAGTATCTCCTGGGCCCAGGGCAGCTCTATCATTACCTCTCTCACAAGTTACTTTGTTTTGTATTTTATAACCAAGAAAGATGTCAGTGAACTTCTATTTTTTCTTACAAATACAAAATATTCTTCAGTTTTATTTCCTTTTTATTCCAAAAGGAAACTTGAATTTTTTTCATATTACACAAACATACAAAAACAACTTTAAGAAAAGCTGCAGACGAGTGTTTTAATAAAATGTTCTTTGTCTGAAAGTGCTTTATAGGTAGTAGAGATAATGATCAGATAGGTGGATTTCTGCACACTCCCTGGGTGACTGTTCCCTGATGTTCGAAGGGCTGTGACACTCCTAACCAATTGATCCCGAGGCACTCGACTTATGAACCAACAGCTCTCCCCTCATTAGCCTTCTACCCTGCGGGCTTTTCACCCCCATCCAGGAGGGCTAAAATAATCAGTATTACATATCACATTGACTATGTTACACATGTCTTTAAACCGGCTTGTATTCTCTTTTCAAATCAGATTTGAATTGGTCACCCGGAATGCTAGGACCTCCTGGGTGATTGTTTCTGCCGATCTCATCTTCCCCATGAGTCTCTCTTCTACCTTCCAATTTAAAATGGTATAATGACTTATGATACCTAGACCTCTCTGTTCTTTTTCTCTGTCCTCTCCACAGTCATCTTAATGGGTTGAATTTTTATCTTCTATTACAGAAAAGAATGAAAGAATGCTTTACAGTCACTAGCAGCCTTGTTCTCCAAATTATTTTATAATCTTTGTTATTTTCAGGGACTTACATTCACTGTTCAAAGAATAGCAGATAATGCTCTTTATTCTTTGTCTTAATATAACATTTATTGAAATTATTTTCTCAAAAATACTCAGTCTAATAAGTTTCTTTATGCACTGCCCATGGTTAAAAATGATGTTTCCAGGGGGCACACACAGGTACCCTACCCATAGACCAAGAGATGCCTTAGAAAAATCAAATTTACTCTGCCCTATTACACGTTATCTTTTTGGGTCATTTAGAAACACTTGAAATGTCAACTCTTCTTTTCAAAAAATGCTTTAGCAATGCAAAGGTCAAGTTACCTCTGCATTTAAACGGAAGAAATAAAACATTGTACCCATTAAGTTTATACTGATGAAACATCCAGCATCTGAAAATGTTTCATCTGAGGACAGAAAAAGGTAAAGAAGGCCCTGATGAAATAATACCTACTTGTTAGGAATTTCATTATCTAAAATATAAAATACAAGAAGGTGAATGCTATAGATACCAGTGATATAAATACCACAAATTATTAAAAATGATACAGATATAGGGATATAAATGTGGCAGAAATGGCACACATATGCATAGAGATATAAATATATATTGACAGCAAATAAGTTGGAATTACACAGGGATATTTTAGAGACAAAGGAAAGGGGGAATAAGAAAGAATAGAAAGGAGAAGAAAAGAATAACAAAAGTGCATGTTAATCTAAACTCATTAGGGGGAGAAAAAATAATTTTCCTTCTACTGTTGACCTTAGAAGTAAAACGGCCAATTATATTACCAGCAAAACGGGTTTATTCAGTAATAACAATAATTGCAATTCTGAACATGGGGACTATGGCAAGCTATAGGCAAGTCCAGAGATCAAAGGAATATTACTTTATAATAGGAGGAAGTTAAGAGGGGCTGCTTAGAATGAGAAACCATTGGAGAAAACAAGAATTCAGGGTGGTTTCTCATTGGTTGAGTTGTGGAATTTTCTCATTGATTGAGCTTTTTGCTAGGCAAGGAGAAATTCTCTCTCCTGGAGGACTTGTAAGATAGGATTCTCTCTGTTGAGATGCAAGATCTCTTCTTGTTGGGCTGCAATTGGTAACAAGTGATAGGGCATGAGAGCTTCCCCTTCTGGCCATCAGACCCCATTTTAAATCAAGTTTCCTTTGTTCAGTTTCACACTATCTTTCTAGATTTTGGGCGGATAACTCCTTCCCCCATAATCCAAGATTATTGAAGGAAAACAAAAGTTGATTAATATGTATACTGCCTATATATTTGGATATTACCCAGGAAAACAGAGTAAAACTCCCTGAATGGCCCAAGCCACCACCATAAATAACATCCATAGCTATAGACAAAAGACAAAAAAAGATGTTGGTCAGTTGAGGGAGGTTATCAGGAAAAGCGCAGTGACCAAGGGTAAGGTGGATGCAGATTAAGTGTGTGTCTTCTCTATTCATAAAAGTTTCTTGTGATTTATAATCATCCTTCTCTTCCTGGTACAATGAGGGAGACACCCTTACAAATGGAGATTTCTGTATAGATGGAAATTTCCCTCACAAAAAAGTAACTTTTATTTTCAGAGATTCTCTTATGTCTGCAGTTTCGAAAAAGTAATCAGCTTGAAATAATCCTTATGCCAAAGAGTCGTATTGTTAGGTAGCACATTTTGGGGGCTACCCTTCAGCCCTATAATTTTATACATAAAGAAATAAGTGATGAGACTTATTTCCAGACAAGTTAGTTAAAGGCCAGAAGGAGTGCATTTCCATAGTACAGTTAGTGTAAGACCAGCAATCCTGGAGGCCAGCTGCTGGAATTGGAATCAGGACTCCTCTTAGAGCATACGATATTCGCTAATAAAATTTTCGGCCAGTTACTTAGTCTCTTGGTGCTTTAGTTTTTTCATAAAATGGTCACTAAAGCAGCATACTTCCTACATGGGAGTATTAAGAAAACTGAAAGTGTGAAATGCTGAATTGGTCCTTGGCCTCCAAACCTTCAGTTCTGTCTACATTAGCTCTCCTTCCATCTGAGTCTCAGTCAACTCTAAGGCTTACAACCTCTCTATGTAGTTATATATTTGCAGGTTTTACATCTGTAACCCCACAGAAAATAACAGTATTGAACTGATCAAAATTCACTAAAGCTTTTATTTGATGTTTACTAATGTTAATCTTTAAGTTTATAAAACTTTTTCTTAAAATGATATGTTTTGAAACTTTTTCTTGAAGTGATATGTTAAAAGGAATTACTATTTTCAGTGAAATAAAATTTACATTCACAGTAAATAGCAATTATAATATATGGTTAGTTTTGTTATTATATCCTAAATTGACAGTTTTCAAGTTTAATTTTATATATTTTTCAGTATTTGTTGACAAAGAGTTAAAATAGTTGGAGTCAGCATGAACTGTCACAGAAAGTGATAATTTCTGGGTGCAAACCTGCTTTTCTCTTCCTTTTCTTTTCTTTCTTTTTGCCAGCATCCTTTAAGATGAATCATACTTTTCTCTGAGGCAACATTTCTACATCTAAAGCCTAATAGGCCTTTCTCGTTTCTTTGTACTCTTTGTTAAAAGCCTTTAAAATAGAGAATACCTTTCTTTGTATCCTGCATTTTCCCTTACCTGAAGAGAAGGCTGCCTGCAGGCAGTCCCTTTGAGTTCCATGAGGTTGCTATAACCTTCTTTGTGATTAGATTATTAGTAACCTGTTACTTTTCCCGCATAATGCATTTCTAAAACACTGAAACAGTAATGGAAGAGAAGTGAGACAAACAATAACTTTTCTTAAATTGGGGTGGGGTGGCAGGTGGATACTTGTTCTGTTCGCAGAGGGAATTCCACTTTCACTTCAATATTATTTTGGAATATTGTATGTTTTTGGTTTAGTTCTGCCTTTTTTTTTTTCTTGTACTTTAGGACACACAGTAGACTAGCTTAAAAGAATGCCAGATTAAAGGTAGAAGAATACCAAAGTTGTTAAAGATAACGATTTATATCTTTGACAGAATTTTTTAGTTTGTGGATTTACTTTAGTATTCGTATCATTACTGCTTAATGTTTTAAAATGCGTTTCCAGTACTTGGTAAGAGTTGAGAACAAAATGGGTTAAAATACACGAAGAATTTCACAGTAGATCCCTGCTCTACCCAAAATGTCAAAACACACGTGTCATTGGTTTGTAGGGAAGGGGAGCAAAATATACTACCCAAGACTTTGCTTCTTTGGCATAAGGATTATTTTGAGGTGGTTATTTTAAAGAAATAGAAGACGGAAGAAAACCTCTGAAAACCTAATACAAGTCACCCTTTTGTAAGATACAATTACATTTATAAGTGAAATCTTAATTGTAAGGGTGTCTCCCTCTCTATACCAGAAAATTTGCACTCTGACCAAATTTCTAGAAACTTTTATCGGTGGAGAAAGTGGCTAATTAAATATGCATAACAACCATACCCTAGTTTATTATGTTTTGCCTGATAGCCTCCCATAATTGCCTCCCCACCCCTGCAGCATCTTCTTTTTTCTTTAGCTAGAGATGGTATTTAAGGTTGTGGCTTGGGGCATTTTTGGGGAATTACTCCATTTTCCTGGTTATTTCCCATGAATACGGAGGTATAACTGCTACAAATTTCATGTTTGTTTTTCTATTGTTAATGTCTATTTAATATGGGGGGGGCATGGACTGGGGAGAGAGGACTCAGCCAAGAATCTAGAATGGTGGAGAAAGATTTTTTCTTCCCCTACTTTACCAATTAAGCTAGTGTACAGAATGTTAATTTTCTAACATTGTTCATACATTAATATTCACATTCTTGTGTGAAAGGTTGAAAAGGAAATGAATGCCTACATTCTGCGTTTGGAATACAACTTGAGGAATTATAAATGTGCCACTTGTCAGTTGGAGGGAAGAGAAAGAAAACAAAATACATTTTCTTGGGTCAAATAATGAGGATTCCTTTGGTGAATGAAATGAGCTCAAGTTTTGTGGGACAAAAGATACAGTTGAAGAAGTTTGTAAATTGTTTGTATAGAAAATCTGCTTTCCCAACAAAATTATGCAGATTGTATCTAATTGAGTTTAATTTTGTTTATTGTTGTTGTCATCATTCTTTTACAAACATAAGAATTTGGATGAAGATAATGATAGAAGAGATTAAGTACAGAATTTGAAGTATCATGTAAGGTACCAAGAGTGCAAAACTTTCATGTGACTCTGGTATTACATATTGTTAATGACTAATGCTATATAATGCTAATATAATAATCCACATTATATATGCCAATAATCCACAGAAGACAGAAAGTTTGCAGAGTGTAATTGTGGAAAGAAATTTAAAACATTTTCTCTCTCTTCCCATTAAGGATTATGAGTTCTTCTTGCAATTCAGGCTCACAGGGAAAAAAAATGGAAGATTGGGAAAGAAATGCAAAAATATACTTGCATAAGGAAGTGGCCTGTTATGAAAGCAGTAACACATTTAAGGTGTTTTGGAAAAGATTGTTTTCTGTCTGGCCCTTTGGTGCTTGATCCAGAATTTCAGAGAAGATATATACACGCACACACACACACACACACACACACACACACACACTATATGTACACTGTATACTTATAGTATATACCTATACTATCAGATAGTATATACATATAGTACATATAGTATATATATACTATACATATATAGAAGTCAAATGTGTATATATATACATATATACACACACACACATATATATAATAATGTAGTATAATTGATATAAAATTTCCTATTAGTTTCAGGTATACATCAGAATGATTTTATATTTTTACATATTATGAAATGATCTCCACAATTAATATAGTTATCCTTCCCTATGCTGTATAGTACATCCCCATTACTTATTTATTTTATGACTGGAAGTTTCTACCTCTTAATTCCATTAATCTATTTTGCTCGGCCATGAAACCCCTCCTTCCTCTGGTAATCAGTAGTTTGTTTCTTATGTTTATGAATTTGTTTCTGTTTTGTGTGTTTTTTGTTATTTTTTCATTTGTTTTGTCTTTTTAGATACCACATATAAATGAAATCATATAGTACTTGTCTTTTTCTATCTGAATTATTTCACTTCTCATGATATCCTTTAGGGTAAGATTTCCTTCTTTTTTTATTACTGAGTAATATTGTTTTGAGTGTACCTACACACACACACACACATACACACATGCATACACCACATCTTCTTATCTTTTATTCTATCGATGGACATAGGTTGCTTTCATATCTTGGCTACTATAAATAATGCTGCAGTGAACATAGGGGCACATATATCTTTTTGCATTGGTGTTTTTGTTTTCTTTGGATACATACCCAGAAGTGGAATTGCTGGATTGTAAGGTAGTTCTATTTTTAATTTTTTGAGAGATCTCCATACTGTTTTCCATAGTGACTACATCAATTTGCACCCTTATTAACAGTGTATGTGGGGTCCCATTTCTCCATATTCTCACCAAAACTTGTTTTTTTTTTTTTTTTAAGATTTTATTTTTTATTTGACAGAGATCACAAGTAGGCAGAGAGGCAGGCAGAGAGAGAGAGGGAAGCAGGCTTCCCGCTGAGCAGAGAGCCCGACGTGGGGCTCGATCCCA
>ML110525.1:0-52333 GCA_003697995.1 Taxidea taxus jeffersonii
CCCCCCCACACTCCCTCGGAATCAACCACACTTTGTGTGGGTCTTTGGGCAAAGGGAATGTGGAAGGCCCAGATTCCTGGCAAAGGTTTGCCCTCTCCCCAGCCCTGACCCCTCTTCTGGTCTTCAGATCTCCTTAACGGAGGGACCCTGAGCGCGGGAAGAGCACTTTCAGATCTCAGAGGGAGACGTCCTAACAGTGCCCGCTGTCAGAACACAGTGCCATCGCCTCTGGGTGAAAACGGGAACATCTAATCTGTATCAGCATAGCGCCAGGAAACAAACTTCAGCCTGACCTCACAGCTGAGCCTGTACTGCCTTATTTCATTGATTTTTTAAACGATTTTATTATTTGACAAAGAGAGAGATCACAAGTAGGCAGAGAGGCAGGCAGAGAGAGGGGGGAAGCAGGCTCCCTGCTGAGCAGAGAGCCCGATGTGGGGCTTGATCCAAGGACCCTGAAATCATGACCTGAGCCGAAGGCAGAGGCTTTAACCCACTGAGCCACCCAGGCACCCCTCGTTGATTTTTTTTTTACAGTTAACGCAGTTACCAAGGAATTACTGGAAAATTGAGAAAGGTAATTAAACTACACTCAGAAAATGTAGAATCACAATATAAATTGTAAATCACCTTTCCTAGCTGATGTTGACCTTTATCCTCTGTACCTCTCACGTCTCAGCGGTTGGTCCTTGAACACAGCCGAGGGTTGAATCCTGCGCTCTCTCTATCAACCTTGACGCCATGGACACCATGACCCGGAAGGAAGGAGCCTATTTTGCAGAAGAGTCAGAGAGGCTTTGTGAGTTTATCTGCTTTGATACAACCTTTTATGGGATGAGGGAGGGGATAGCTAACTAGATATAAATGCTCTGGCCCAAGGGTTTTACATGTACTTATACAAACATATATACTCCCTCTCCACCATCTCCTCTCTCGCTGTCTCTCTCTCTGTCAAATGAATAAAATAAAGAAATGCTTTAAATATTAAATGTTTAATATTTATATATTCCAATGTTAGTCTTTTTTTAAAGATTTTATTTATTTATTTGAGAGAGACAAAGAGCACAAGCATGAAGAGGAGCAGGAGAGGGACACCCAGACTCCCCACTAAGCACAGAGCCCAATGTGGGGCTCCATCTCGGGACCCTGAGATCATTAACTGAGCCAAAGTCAGATGCTTGACTGACTGAGCCACCCAGGCGCCCCTCCAATGGTAGCCTTTAGCCTAGAGGGGGAAAAAGCTTCATTTGGCTTTCCCGTGTCAAACTAGAATTTTACTTTCTTGTTTTCAAGTGTATCTTTTTGTCACTTTTCAAAGAGAAATATGGCCTTTTCTTTCTCATTGAAATTTCTTTCACAATAGACTGGGCTGAAGGACTAGGTTTCACCAAAACCCGCTTGTTGAAGGCAGCGGGGGCTTGAAGCCCAGCAGGAACAACATCTGAACATCTGAGTTCTAAGCAGCCGATCACTAGCCCCACGAACTTGAGCAAGAACCTTGGGCTAAGCTTCTCTCTCGAGGATGCATCAGACTAAATCATGTACAGAAAGGGCTTTAGGAATGTTAAAAGCATTTATACGTGTAGGTTATTATCTCTCTCATTTAACATTCTTTTTTAGGCTTCATACCCAGCATGGAGCCCAACACAGGGCTTGAGCTCACGGCCCTGAAATCAAGACCTGAGCTGAGAACAAGACTTGGACACTCAACTGACTGAGCTACCCAGATGTCCCTCGTTGACCATTCTTTGTGCCTAAATATGCCAGTACTCAAAATGATTCCTGGCATTAAAATCTTAAAAAAATATTTTTCCCGTCCACGTATTCGTTCTTTAATAAATGCTGACCGAGAGCCAGATGCTGGGGTCTGCAAGTCAGGAAACAGAGGGGCCCTGCCCTTAGGAGTTGAGGGCCTTGGGAATTATTGCAATGATGACTCAAAGAGAAGGGGAGGCAGTACTAGGGCTGAACACCTGGTTCTTGATGCTGTGCTTCGCTTTAGGGATTTTAAATCTTCTGTAATTAAATAAGGTCAAGATACACGTATCAAAAGGCATCAGGTGCCTAGTGAGTGGCTAGTAATACATTTAACATGTACAATTCAAAAGATAGAGAAGAATTTGTAGCCAAAAGTCACTGTGCTGAGTTAAATAGTCTCCTCCAAAAACTTCATGTCCACCTGGAACCTGTGTGTGTGACCTTATTTGGAAACAGGGTCTTTGCAGATGTAATTGAGTTAAAATGAGGTCAGGCTGGGGTCTAATGTAATTGAGGTCAGATGTAATTGAGTTAAGATGAGGTCAGACCCATATATTGGGTCTCTAACCCAATATAACTGGTGTTCTTATAAGAAAAGGAAAATTTGGAAACAGACAACAAGGGAGAACATCATGTGATGAAGAAGGCAACGATCGGATTGGAGTGACACTCCTGTGAGCCAAGGAATGCCAAGGATTGCCAGCAACCACCAGAGCTGGGAAGAGGCAAAGAAGGATCCTGCTCTAGAACCTTCAGAGAGACTCTAGCACCATTGATACATTGATTTCTGGAGGCCAAATGTCTGAAATCAAGGTGTGGCAGTCCATGCTCTCTCTGAACGCTCTAGGGAAGGATCCCTCCTTGCTTCCTTGCGCCTCTGATGGTGTCACCAACCCTTGGTGGTCCTTGGCTTGAAGTCACACAACCCCAGTCTCTGCCTCCACTGTCACACGGGGTTCTCCCTGTGTCCATCTCTGTGTCTTTTTTCCTCTTCTTTTTTTAATTTTTATTTATTTATTTGACAGACAGAGATCACAGGCAGGCAGAGAGGTAGGCAGAGAGAGAGGAAGGGAAGCAGGCTCCCTGCTGAGCAGAGAACAAGATGTGGGACTCCATCCCAGGACCCTGGGATCATGACCTGAGCCGAAGGCAGAGGCTTTAACCCACTGAGCCACCCAGGCGTTCCTTTTTTCCTCTTTTTATGAGAACACCACCCTACTCCGATATGATCTCACCTTAACTAAGTATAGCAACAACGGCCCTATTTCCAAATAAGATCACACTCTGAGGTTCCGGGGAAGGGATAAATTTGGTGGCGAAACTATTCAACCCAGTACAGATAGCAACTGTCACACGGAAGGAGAGATCCCCAAAGCAGGGTGTGTAGAGTGAGAACAAGTCTGAACACAGAGCCTTGGCAAAGTCCTTCAGGTAAGGGGAGGGTGAAGGATGTGGAGCCCACACAGAGCCCTGAGGAAGGGTGCAAGGAGAAGCAGGAGGAAGTGGTTTGCAGGAAACCAGAGATATGGAGGAACAGGAAAGAGTTGATCTCAGTGAAAGCAATTTCTGTGGAGTGACGGGGGCAGAAGACAAACGATAGTGGGTTAAGGAGCAAAAAGAAGACATGGAAGACCAAGAAGCAAATAGCAGAAGTGTGGCTCCTGAGGGAAAGAGAAAAACAGAGCAATACTTAGAGTGGTGTGTGGGGTTCACTTGGTAGTCTGAGCAGAAACATCGAGTAGTGAAGGAGAGGCGAAAGACCGAGGAAGATGTTTCTTTGATAGAATGGAATTCTGCAGGAAATGGGGTAAGATTCCAAACAAGTGGAAGAATGAAGATCATCCGGAGAAGACAACATCTCCTCTCGTGAAGTGGGGGGTGGAAGGGGTGAAGTGGAGACAAGTCACTGCATTGTGGGTGGGGTGGATGGTGGGCCACAGGAAGCTTCGAAAGCCCCTGCTTTTTGGCCTCTGTTTTCTCTGTGACGTGGGAGGCAAGGTCGGTCATCTACAGAGAAAGGGTTGAAGGGGGGGAATGAGATTTGTCAGAGAGGAAAGATCTGGAAGAAGGGACAGGAGGGCGGGGGCAGAATATCATTGTCTTGATATCAAGGTCTTCTGGTTCCAATTTTATGTGTGTTGATGATAACCTAGAATCTGTGCTGATACTTTTCTTTTTGTGAAATTTTTCCTACACCCATGATGCTGTAAATGCTTGCTAGTGAGGTTTTCAGGGAATCCAATAGAGTGTGTTTCCCATGTTTCTGGCTGAGAGGTCAAGTCAAGGGAAACATGGTGTCTACTCTTCCTGCATCCCCTTCCCATAGGGCAGTCGGGACTCTCAATGCCTTGGGTATCTCAGACATCATGTGACTCACCCAGGAAATGCTAAAGGCAAGAAAAAGTGCACTTGGTCAGGTCCTTTAGGGGGGGGGGCAGATGGAACTTCTGTCCCTGAGCTACCAATTTGACTTCTGAGGTTTTTTTATAAAATTCACTTTATTCTAAACTTTTATGCAAAATTTCTTTTTTGCAACTTGCAATATGCACCGAGTTTTTCTAGCTACGTTACCCACATCTTATTTGAACTCCAGCACACATCTGTAAATTCCTGAAGTTGTCCTCATTGGAAAGCTGAAAAAAAAAAAAATGAAGCTTCAGGAATTCTATTAAACTGCCCAAAGTCAAATGAGGATGGATGGCGAAACTGGGATAAGGATCTAGCTCTTCCAACCCAACACGCTTTCTTTAGTTAGATAGCCAGGGTCCTTCAACACGGGCTCAGGGCTCTTGGGCAAAACAAATTGGAGTCTCAAGTTTCATCCTTTATCTCTAGTCCCTGTTGCAGCCTCCTCCCCCCTTCCTCCCTTCTCCTTCCCCCTCCCTTTTCTCCCTTCCCCTACCCTCCCCCTTCTCCCCTCCCCCTCTTATTTCATCCTCTTCCCCTTCTCCCCTCCTCTTCCAGACCTCTTCCTCCCTTCCCCCTCCTCAACCACCTCCTCTCCTCCTCTCCTTCTCTCCCTTCCTCTCCTCCCCTCCCCCTCTTCCCCTTCTCATCCTCCCCCTCCACCACCTCCCCTCCTCTTCCTCCCTTTTGCCTCCTTCCCTCCCCCACCACTTTCTTCCTTTCTCCTGCCCTTTTCCCCCTCCCCCCTCCCCTCCCCCATCCCTCTTCCTTTTCTTCTTTGCTTCATGGAACTGATACCTGCTGAAGGACAGTCACCTGCTGGGCCTGTGCTGAGCTAGGGATACAGGGGTGAATATGGGAGGCTCTCCTTATCCAACCGCATGCATCTCAGGAGGCCAGCAGGCGGGTGGGGCAGAGCTCGGGCACTCAGGCCTGAGACCCATGAGCACAGGGGACCAAGAGGGCACCAGGCGGTGTCGCCAACCCAGACCTGGATGGGCAGGAAAGTGTCCCACAATAAGGCACATCTGGACGGAAGGCTAAGCCGTGGGCGTCAGCAAGGGGCCAGAAGAGTTTCAGGCAGCTGTAGACACACACACACACACGCACACCCACACACTCAGGGGCCCACACCCCCAGGTCAGAATCTCCCTGGTTCCCTCACCAGCCTCTTCCTCAGGCAGCTCCTCTCCCCAGTGCTGCTCCCCAGCCGCCTCCCAGAGCAGGTCGCCCCCCGGAAAGACCAGCGGCCCAGGTGTGCAGCACCTATGCGGATGTATTCAGTTCTCATGTCTCTGTGCCCCTTCGGGGAGCAACAAGAGGGCCGAGGGCCGGGAGAGCCTCCTCCTTGACCAGAGCTGGACCCACGGTGCCAGGAAAGGACCTGGCAGAGGCGGCACCACAATGACCCAAAGAGGAGACCAGCTGGGCTGATGCACACTCCCTCAAAGACTGCCCGGTCTGCTCCTGGGAGGATGTCCACAGCGGACAGGAGCCCGGAGGAAGCAGAGCTCCTGCAGGGAAGGCTTTTTACAGCGAGGAGTACACTCTGCAGGCGCTCTGGACCGCTCACCTGCCTGGGTCACCAGCCTGCACTTGGCACTCAGTGACCGTGCCGTGCCGCCTGGAAAGCGCCCCCCCCAGAAGAAGAGGGCACAATAATAATAATATGTATTATTATCATATTATGTATCAGATGTATTATTGGCTTCAGAGGCACAGATCTGTGACTCCTCAGTCTTCTCTAATACCCAGGGCTCCTGACAACACATGCCCTCCCCAGGCTCCAGCCCCCAGTTCCCCATGCCCCACTCCCCAAGGAGAGCCCATTTAAATGCAACTCAGTCAACAGCAAATGGGGGTATTTGGGCAAGTTCAACTCTTCTCTACTCTGCTCATCCACCACATGGAGCTTCTGCTATCAAAATCACTCTCATTCTTGGTACGAAAATCGTGCAGAAATCCTGCTCACGAGTAACTGCTGATCGACAGTGAGCGGCCGGGAACAGCCAGGGCCTCCAAAACAAAATTTTAAATGAGCTTCCTTTAATCTTCAGAAAATCTCAAATGCAGAGGGTCCTCTCTGTCTCTACGCTGGTCTCCCTGTGATGCCCGGTCTCTCCTGCTGTATTGCTATGTATTTTATCCCAAGTTGATTGCCAAGGCTGCTCTGGTTGGGACAGACCTTGAGAGTGGCTGTTGTCCAAACCCAAAGCTGTTTCCAGCTGGCCCCGACCCTCCAGATGTTTCTCTACAACAGCCAAACAGAGAGAGGAGACCGGCCTACATGCCGTGTTGCTGAGGCTCCTGACAAGACTGCTGGTCCCCTTCTCAGGCTCGTGACCTCCCCAGGAGGGTCCCTGGTGAGCGCGGCAGCCCTTGGGCCAAACTATTGGCAGTAACAGTTAGGGAGCGGTTACTGGGTACCAGGCACAGTTGTTCATCCCCGTATCCCCGAGGCAGAGACTGAGGCTCAGAGAGCCTAAGTAACTTGTCCAGAAGGTAGCAGGCAGGGGACATACTGGCGGTCAGGCAGCAGAGGCGCTGTGGTTAGCCACTGGGTCACATGGCTCTTGTCCAAGTCTTGTCTTTGTTGTTGTTGTGGCCCTTTTAAAAAAAATGCTTAACGCTTCGGAAGGTGTCCAAAGGCACTCAGATGCTGCAGAAACATCCTTCTTGAAGTGCAGAGAGGAGTGGTTTCCCCTGGAAAGGGAGCTGGGAGGACGGGCTCCTCTTTATCTCTGTGCCTAGCCCTCACCAGGCTGGCGCATGCTAGGTCAGGATTTAATGAGGAATTTGGAGGAATAATGAACAGGATTGCGTATACCGTTTTAGAGATGAACTTTTGTGGAGTGATTGTCTTGGCCTCCCACTAGACAAGGTAGGCCCTAAATGTAGTCAAGAACAAAACCTAAAGGTTCTTCAGGCTCCTGTGAGGAAAGATATACTAGTCAACAGATGATTACCAAAAAATACAGCCCCCATGAGGTAGGCAGATCCCTGGGGGGGCTGACGTAACCCCGTTGGGGTGGAAATGGACAAGGGAGGCTTCCCAAGGAAGTAATGTCTCAGTTGAGGCCAGAAGGAAGGGCGTGAGCTGTGTGAAGATGGCAGAGGGAACAGCGTGACCTGGAATTAAGAGAAAGAGAACAAGGCGCACGATGGAATTTCGAGTGGCACAGGGAGCCTGAGATCTGTAATAGGAGCACAGGCTGGGGTCCCAGGAGGAAAGTCTTCAGAGGAGGTCAGAGGCAAAGAGGGACCAGCTCACAGAGAGCTCACACACAGAGAAGGCATACAGCCACCTGGTGACAGCATGCCTACCTCTCGACATAATTATTCATGGTGTCCCCTTCGCTCACTAAACTATCCCAACTTGGATAATCAATTCCAGGAACGTCCTAGTTATACACTCGACTAAAGATATGGGCTTTATCCACCCAGTTGCATCAGCATGAAGAGGACCCAGTTGAGAACTATAGAGATGATCAACTAAACAGATCTTGATGTGAGCAGGTATGAGGGGAACACTAGGGGTCCAGCTGGGCCAGCAAGTGCCGGGCGGGGCGGGGTTCTACATCGCAAATTACTTTTTTTTTTAAATATTATTTCTTTCTTTATTTATTTGAGAGACAGAGATCACAAGTAGGCAGAGAGGCAAGCAGAGAGAGAGGAAGGGAAGCAGGCTCCCTGCTGAGCGGAGAGGCCGCGTGGGCCTCCATCCCAGGACCCCGGGATCATGACCTGAGCTGAAAGCAGAGGCTTTAACCCACTGAGCCACCCAGGTGCCCTACTTGGGTTTTTGTTTGTTTGTTTGTTTTTAATGCACATTCACTCTAATTTAGACTCTCCTAATCAGTGTGTGGGTGAAGGACAGGAAGCTTCAGGGTAAACAGGCCGTCCAAGTAATTTTCCTGCCAAGTGGGGAGAGGGCAGAGGAGCAGCTTTACTCTGGGGCTGGGGCTCCAAAAGGCCATCAGCTCCTGGGGGATGGGAGAAAACATAACTAAGAGCCATAAAAAAACCTCAACAGCAGCTTCCCGACTGGAGTGGGGCTGCCCCTCCAAATGTCTTGCACCAAGAGAAAGCAACAAACGAGCCAAGGAAAGAACAGCAGGAAGGAGAAAGGTGACCACAGCCAGGACCCTGCAGGGAACATGGGGTGTCTGGTCGGGCAGGGCAGAAAGGGAAAATCCAAGAGTGTTGTCCCGACACAGGATGTCCCCTCACATGCCATTTGGTCCAGGGCTTCAGGCGTCCTGTGTAGGCTGGCAAGTAACCCCCCTCCAGCCCTCTGGCACCCCGGGTCAGGCTGTGAATAGACTTCAGATCTCTGGATTCTCAAGGGTGCATTCAGAGGGGAGAAGAAAAGAAAGAAGGGGAGGAAAAGAAAGAAAGAAAAAGGAATAGTCCAGTGTAGTGCTGTTGGTCAGTGTGGGCAGGACAAAGAAGGCCAGCTGAGGGCCTCTGCCATGGGGACGGGGGTCTGTAAAGAGCCCTCTGGTGCTGAGCTGACCTCTTTGCCTCCCTCACTCGGGCAAGGGCTTTTCGCCCCATCTGTCAACTCAAGGAAGATGTTTGCCGGAACCTTTCTTTTATGTAATAAAACTCTTGGACCCAGATGATGTGCGTTCACTTGGGCTGTCCCTCGCAAGTAATGTAACTGCCTCTTATACAAGTGTTGGTTGCCGGAATTCTCAGGACCCGCTCCTGCATTCTGAAATGCGGAGCCCGAAGAGCCAGGAGAATCCCATCTGCTCCGTGCTCTGGGTTCTTATTGGCCATACTTTTAATATTATTTTAGGACACTGCTGCTTTTGTTCAATTTAGGGCTCATGGGGAGCAGCCAGCCTTTCTCAGCAATATATAAACTGGAAACATTCTTCCCTCTTTCGTATCTGGGTAGTTTTGCTCTTCACTTAATTGAACTGCTTTTTGTCAAAGAGTGTTCCAAGCTTTCCCCCACTGTGTTTCTCAGAGCAGGAGTACTACCAGATGTTCCTGGCTCAGTGATCAAATGGTGTGGGAGGGAAAATGTCATCCCACGTGTCTCTTGGAGACTTGCCACGGTGTTGGCATGTACAAGGTTCTGACAAGTCCTGCAGTTGTCTAGTTTAACATTCCCCTGCTTCCTAGCTTGCTCCTGGCCTGGTATCATTTTGAACTCCCAGGAATGAAGGCTGCCCCTGTGCCGGACTGACCTCTTCCCATGCCCATTTTCCTAAATCCTCCACAGGAAAATAACATTTCCCATTGTGTGGCTGATGACAAGTTTCACAGTTTTTGCTTCCTCCAGATGAAATAAAAGCCTTTTGTTGCCTTGGTTGTGGCTATTGTTGTTGTTGCAAATACTTCACACTATTATTATAAATTACATCTTAATTACAGACAACCCAGAGAAGCAAAAGAACCTAAAACACCCACTCTTTCAAGAAAAACCATTGTTGACATTTCATTCTAGATTTTTCTATGTATTCATACATAATATATAGACTTATGTATTTTTTAAATGAGATCATACCGCAGTGTATTTTTCTACAGGCCAATTGGCAACATCTTTCCACATCAGTAGCTACATTTCTGTAATGCTCTTTAAATGGCTACATGGGATTCTCTAAATGGCTGCCCCATAATTTATTTAATTGATCCCCTATGGTGAGACATTCAGATCGTTTCCAACTTTTCCCAAACTGTACTCTGATGAACATATTTAAATTTTTCCACGTTTTCTTATGCATTTCAGGATCGACTCCCAGAAGTTCATTTGTAATATTTGTTTTAACACAGCATTGACACCGGTGTGTACACGGAAGGTGTCCCGGTCCTGGTGACAGTTCTAGCTTCCTGTGGCAGCTGCAACGAATTACCTCACCCTTGGTGGCTTAGTGCAGCAGAAGCTTATCACCCCAGGTTTGGAGGCCAGAAGTCTGAAATCACAGGCTCCCCAGGGCCCCTCTCCCTCTGAAGATTCTAGAACAGAATCCATTCCCGGTCTTTTCCAGCTTCTGGGGATCAGGCATTCCTTGGCTGCTGACTGAGTAGCTCGCAGCACTGTTTCCATCTTCCCGTGGCCTTCTCCCCTCTCTGAGAGTCTGTGTCTTCTCTTCTTTCCTAAGGACACTTGTTACTGGATTTGGGGCCCACCCAGATAATCTAGGATTTTTTCAGCTCAAGATTTTATTTATTTATTTGATAGAGAAAGAGAACATAAGCAGGGGAAGCAGAAGGCAGAGGGAGAAGCAGTTTCCCCGCTGAGCCAGGACCCCAATGCAGGACTCGATTCCAGGACCCTGAGATCATGACCTGAGCCAACGGCAGACGCTTAACCAACTGAGCCACCCAGGCGCCCCTCGAGATTCTTAATTACATCTGCCAAGAACCCTTATTCCAAATAAGATCACGTCACACGTTGCAGGGGTGAAGGCAAGGGTGTATCTTCTGGGGGACCCTATTCCACCCACCGTAAGGTTCTTCCAGACCACAAGGAGTGGTTTTCAAATTTCACATCTACACACATCAGCCGTGGGCTGTCTTTTCAAGTACGATCTTCTGTGGAAGCCCAGCATGCAAAGGGATGACATTGAGCTGTGTGGCTGGACCCAAGGACACTAGAGGGCTGTAGGGACTCCAGGACTCGAGACCCTGTCTCTTTAAAGAGGTCAGAGGAAAGCCCAAGTTGTACTTGCCATGGGGGGCTTAGGGGATTGGTTTGGAAGGACTTCTCCTTACCCTCCCTTTCCAGATCTGGGCTCGGCCTACAAGGGCCCTGTTCGCTTCCCCACGAGGAGAATCGGGCACCCAGACAAGGTCTGCACATGATCAGCGGGGCTCGTGCGGGAATCACAGGGAGGTCCTGATTTACGGTTTTTTAAAAAGCAAATCCTTCACATGTCTCAGCAAAAGTCCTCAAAGGACATTCCTGACTTTCAGTGGGAGGAAAAATGAGTTGCTTTATGAGCTCTTTCAGCATGTTTCTGGACTATTGAAGGTTTCAATCTGCTGCAATGTTACAACCTTATCTAGAAACCGGGCCTGAGCGTCAAACACAGGCTGTCCCTGAACTCACAGACGACCGCATTCCAGAAGTTCATTTCTAGGTGAGTTATTTGCAGCTCTGAGGGCCTTTTTCCTTATATCTGGGCTAGGGCTCCTAAGGCCTATTGATTCCTACTATAAGCAAGAGAGAGCCCTGCCCTTGACCCTGGCCTCACAGAGCTTCCAAACTCTGAACGCTGTGCTCTCCCAGGCTGGAAAGCTGGGTCGGAAGGAGAAGGAGAAATGTGTCCTAGGATATCCCTGGGCTTCAGCAGCCATGGCCTTGTTGGGGGAGGCACCCGGAACAGGAGGGTCAGGAGATAGGGTTGTCACCCAGAGGGGCGGGGGCATGGGGGTGCAGAGAGCCACAGGTGTGTGGGTCCCCACAGACATAAGGCCTGCAAGCCCTGCCCGCCTATGTTGTTGCTCTCTGGCGAGTAAGGGTTCAGAGGCTTGGAATGGCTTTTCAAGGTGTAACATACCGCGTAAGGCTGCCATCACAAGGGGCACAAACTGGGTGGCTTAACACCACATGATTTTCTCCCCGAGCAAGGCATGGGCAGAGCCATGTTCTGTCTCCCGGCTTCTGGATGTTTCCTGCTGTGCTTGGCATTCGTTGGCTTGGGGAGGTGATCTCTGTCTCCGTTGTCACAGGGCCAGCTTCCCTCTCTGCGTCTGTGCCTCCCTATTTGTCGCTGGTCCCTTCTTACAAGGACAACAGTCCCATGGATGGTGTTTCACCCTAATGACCTCGTCTTCATGTGGATACACCTGCAAAGACCCTATTTCCAAATAAAATCACCTTCCCAAGACCAGGAGTTAGGACTTCAGCATAACTCTGGGGGAGGGGACACAATTCAACCCATAACAGAGGGCATACAATTACTCCATCCCACCCAAAAGAGAAATATAATCGACAACGGCTATAAGCCACAATCATTGAGCCTCTGCTTAAATACTCCCAGCGAGGGGCACCTGGGTGGCTCAGTGGGTTAAGCCTCTGCCTTCAGCTCAGGTCATGATCTCGGGGTCCTGGGATCGAGCCCTGCATTGGGCTCTCTGCTCAGCAGGGAGCCTGCTTCCTCACCCTGTCTCTCTGCCTGCCTCTCTGCCTACTTGTGATCTCTGTCTGTCAAATAAATAAATAAAAATCTAAAAAAAAAAAAATATTAAAAAAAAAAACCCTAAGCTTTAAAAAAAAAAAAATACTCCCAGCGATGGACAGGAAATCCACTCTATTCTCAAGACACCGCAGTCGGGACCTACCTCCTTCCTAATGGGATCCCAAACCTAGACGTTCACCTGCCGAGTCAGTTTTCCCTTAGGAAGCTACATGGAATAATTCTAACCTTTGACAAAATCCTCTCCTACATAGGAAGCCCTCCCAGTCACCCTCCAAATACTTTCTTAAAGCTCAATTCTCCAGCTCTTCCTAGGACATGATTTGAAGCCCCTCCTAGGATCCTAGCCACTGAACTTGGTACCGGGTCACTGGTCTAGACCCATCCTCAGAGGCTTCCCTAACCAAATGCCCATGATAAGGTGTGGTCTGACAGATTCAGCCATCAATGGGTTCGTTTTCCTCCCAGGAGCTGAGTATGACACATCTGTTGAAACCTAAAGTTGTGTTGAGATTTCTGGTTTGTTCTGGTTGGGTTCGGTTTATGGTTGCTTGTTGGTTTTGCGATGGCCATAGAACTTAGCGGCCAAGCTAGACTGTTGAGGGAAATCAAGTCTGTGGTCAGCTGAAATCTCGGCTTTTTCATAACGATCCTCTTAGAGCACACCTTCCGCTCATTACTGCACTGTTTCCTTTTGCACCTTCTGTACACACTGATTTAATTTTATCTATTGCCCTCAGTCCTTCTATGGAACACATCTAGGCTCTTGTGAATCTCAATCCGTCATTCCTGCATTGGTCACCCAACCCAACTCTGGTCATCTGCCCTCCGAGGGAAAAAGAAAAGAGGGAAAGACAGCCAAAACTTATAATATTTATAAGACCCTATTAAGCTGGACTAGTTATTTCTAATTTTTTCATTGACGTCAACACACAGAAAAGTGCACAGACGTAAATATACAGGTCAATGAATTCTCACAAGCAAATGCCTGTGTAACCACCCATGTCAAGAAAGAGAACATTAAGCCAAGAATGTTTTAATAAGCATTTTTGCCTTTAAGGCCTCAGACCTATTTGGTAATTATTTTTAAAGCCGGTTCATCGATGATAAAACAGACTGAAAAGTGAAGTAATCTGCCCAGCATCCCGTAGCCAGGAAGTACAAGCACAGAATGAGCTCCCCACCAAAGTGCTCTTCCCATCTGCTGACACTGGACTTGAAAAATGAGAGATATGGCCAGTGTCCAGATGAGGAAGGTAGAAGGGCATCCCGAAGGGACGCCTGGGGGCTCAGTCGGTTAAGCGTCTGCCTTTGGCTCAGGTCACAATCCCAGGGTCCTGGGATCGAGCCCCGCATCAGGCTCCCTGCTCAGCAGGAGGCCTTCTTCTCCCTCTGCCTGCCACAGCCCCCTTGCTTGTGTTCTCTCTCTCTCTCTCTGACAAAAAAATAAAATCTTAAGGAAAAAAAAAAGAAGAAGAAGAAGGGTGTCCCGAGCAGGACAAAGCAGGAGAACAAAGGGCAGCAGGGAGGAGGCATGAATGGGGGTCAGGCAGTTCGGGGTTCCTAGACCACAGGATCCTGGCAGAAGAAGAATGGTGGAAAACCAGGCCAGATTTGACTGATAGGATCACAGATCTGCACTGTATTCTGTATCACTGGAAAAGCCACTGAAGCTTTTGAGAACACTGCTTTAGGATAAAATAACTCATTGTAAAGAATTCTGTCCTACTAGGTTAGCAGGTTTTTCAGACTCCTACTGTTTAATCAGGGTTTCTAGAAGTCTTGGAAAATTGAGATTCAGCACTTCAGGTGATCTAGTATTTAAGGGTAAAAGGGGGCAGAAGGAAATGACGGGCTAAGCCCTAGGGGTCTGGCCCAAGAGGCTGCCTAAGGACCCAGAGTGGGTGGTTGCAGGATCCCAGCCACCAGCCAGGAGCACGCCTGGTACAGCTGAAAATGCCACACACCGTCCAAGACTTCAGGCGAATGAGCCAAATGGCTCTAGTAAAATCAAAGGTTAACCTCGAGCTAAGTAACTTCAAAGTATTATTAATGGACTGACTCATTAAACAACCAAGATTTATTCTAGCATCTGTGGATAAAACCAAGCAAAATGGGCTGGAAGATTCCCACAGTAATGTGGGGCATCTGACCACTTCTCCTCGGGCTAGTGTGGAGATCAGTCATTTTCTATACTGACTAGGGAGCTGCTTTCATGAAGGAAAGAAACCAATGGACCTTTCTTTGATTATCCAAAAAAAATAGCAGTGGTATATTTGTTTTATTTTTAACAGTTTTACAAACGGTGGGAATAGGTAAAAACCAATCAAATGAGAAGAGGCAAAGGCTATTTACTCAGACCTGACAGCCACTGTCAGGAGACTCGAGGGCAGAGAGAGGTGGGGAAGCTTCAGGAGAGCCCCAACGAAGGCTGCTGGTGTCGCAAAACTGTGGGCAGCGAACCAGAAATGGTGCATCCTATGCATTTGGTGAGGGTGCATGTCTGGCTTTCTCTGGTTGGTCCCAAGTTGGAAACAGGATGAAAACTAGGAAAGATGCCAGTTATTAAACAAGTCCTGGCCATGTGGGGCTCATCTTTCTGGAAGTTACTATTTAGCTTCCTGGATTGTTACTGGAGATCGCAGTTTGACTTCCTACAAGTCTGACTTCAAGCCAGCTAGTTTCCTGGGCTGTTTACTGGACAACCAGGACTGGTTTCCTTGGCAGGTTCCTACAAGTTTTGGAGCAGAGTTCCAGTTTTATAGCTAGTCTGGCCATCATCCATTTGTATATCCAGTCTCTTGAAATGAACACTAGGTGAAGAAATAAACGTTGAAAAATGGGAGTGATCAAGGCCATAAAAGCAGAGGCGTGGGACAGGGAAAGGCCTGCAGGACGATGGATGGGGAAGGTGTTCAAAAAGTGAGAACACAGCTTTTTAAAAGAAGAGTCAATCATGCATGTGACCAGAGGGGAGGGGACTGGTGAGGATAACAGAGAGATGGTCCGGGTCACAAAGGGCTTTGACTACAAGAAGGAAGAGTTCATCGTTGATGCTGAAGACAGTGGGGAACCCCCCCCCAAAAAAACTTACAAACACCTAACAGAAAGTCCAACGTGTGATAGTAAACAGTAAGTCTAGAGATAAATCTAAAGCCCCAATCGAGTCATATTACTATTCGCCTGCTTAAAACTATCTGGAATAGGGGCACCTGGGTGGCTCAGTGGGTTAAGCCTCTGCCTTCGGTTCAGGTCATGATCCCAGGGTCCTGGGATCGAGCCCAGCATCGGGCTCTCTGTTTAGCAGGGAGCCTGCTTCCTCCTCTCTCTCTGCCTGCCTCTCTGCCTACTTGTGATCTCTGTCAAATAAATAAATAAAATCTTAAAAAAAAAAAAACCCATCTGGAATATTCTCTCCCCCCAGCCCTTCTCTGTCTGATAAACTCATCTTCATTCTAAATTCAGCATCACTTCTTCTGGAAAGCTCTCCCAAACTTTCTAAGGTTGAGTTCATCACTCCCTCTTTGAGGACCTTGGGGTGCTTCTTAGTCTCTAAACATCTCAAGAGTAGGATTCAGTTTCCTGGATTACCTCCATCATTAAGTCATTGTCCTGAGAGAACGATTCTCCTTTATTCATCTTGGTGCGTCTGCTGATTGGCAAAGTGCCTGGAAAGTTAGACACCCAAGTGCACGTGCTGTCAGGGCAGTCAGCTAGGCAGAGGCTGACCTGGCAAATGGAGGCACCGGAGGCAGAGGTGGGACCGGAAGTGCTGGGGGCTGTGGGAATGGTGATATTCAGGGCAGTGGCTCCTAAACCACATGGGAGGGATGAGGGAGGGGTGCTTTAAAGGCAGAACCTTGGGCCGCTTCTAGATCTACAGACTCAGACTCTCCAGGACTGGAACCTCGAATCTGAATTCAATGACCCTTTCCTCAAGTGATTCTGACATTCCCTCCCCTCCCCCCGCCAAGTCTGGGACTCATGGACAGAGGTAGCACCATGTATAATATTTGGATAATTGACAGAAGGCAGAGATAAAGAAGAAAAGAGACTTGTCTAGGTCTGAGAATTGACCTTTCAAGAAAGAGGGACTGAAGGCAAGCGTTCGGTTGCTTTCACACAAGTCGGGCGTGAGGTGTCTACCTGAATCTGGATGAGGATGTCGCTCTGGCAGCTGGAGATCGGACCTGATGATCCGTGGTCTGCTCCTTATGACCCCGAAAATGTAATGTTTGGGTACAAAAAAAATCAAGCTTCCATAATCAGTCTGTCCTCTGCCGTTCAGCAGAAAGAAGCAAAAATTGCATTTACTTTCTATAATTGATTTAGGCAAGTCATTAGTAGTGATAATGTAGAAATAGCTAACTACATTAAATGTGCTCCTGTAGTCCCAGAGTGGATCAGCATTTGCAAGGTTGCTTATTTATCAGAGTTGCACAAATGCCTTAAATGAAATTAAAGGAAGGATATCCTTGCTAAAATATGAACTTTAAAAATGACCACTTTTCAACACTAATGAACGTTACTAATTGACTCGAAAGTCTGTACAAATAAATCCTGGCTTCATAAATGGATACTAGACACGCCTCACAGCCCCAAAAGGACAAAAACCATGTATGCAAAGCACCTGACCTAATCAATTTTCAGATTAATCTGAAATTACTGTTTGAATTTGGATTTGGTAAATATCATGGATCCCTGCACTGGGGCACAGATATAAACCTGATCTACTAAATGACATAAAATAGAGAACAGAGTAGTTTCTCCAGCAAATATGAACAAGCTCTGGAACCCATCTGGGTAATTTACATGAAAATTGGATTTTCGGGCGCCTGGGTGGCTCATGCGGTTAAGCTCAGATGCTGGGATCCAGCCCCACATCGGGCTCCCTACTCAGCAGGGAGTCTGTTTCTCCCTCTGACCCTCTCTCATCTCATGCTCTCTCTCACTCTCTCTCAAATAAATGAATAGAATCTTAAAAAAAGTTCGGATTTTCCTCTCTTGAATTATCTTTTCCTAGTGGACGTCTGCAATATGGTCTGTCGGTTCCCTGCTCCCCTGTCCTCATCATGCCACCATCATAGTAACTCCCTTGTTTTTTCGGGAGTCCATCCCACTGGCCAAATTTATGGTCCGTGACCTGGCATCTCCATCCCCCTGGGCTGCCAGCTCTCTCCCGCAGTGTCTTCCCTAGTGCTAGGAAGCTAACAGACTTGGGACCTGGCAGTAGCTAGCCACATCCCCTACTATTAGGAGAAGTTTCAACAGAGAAGGAAGCCCAAAGGAGAGAATGGCAGAAATCCTGACTCACTCTACCCCTTGATCCAGTAGTTCCTGCAGCCGAACAGGAATGCTCACCTCTCATAGTGTGACTGCTTCATTCTTCTTTTGACTCTATCATCCAAAAATTCCTTTCAGCCTAATCTAGAAGAAGATGGGTTCCTCGTCCCTTGAAACCAAGAGTAATAATGCACAATATCATACAAATGTACTGTCCAGCTTACCCTCTGAGGTCCTAACTTTCCTTAGAGACAAACAGCTGGAACAGGAATCAGTGGGATGAGACAATCGAGGGTTACACTGGGTGTCTCCAAAAGATATGCTGAAGTCCTAACACCCACTACCTCAGCATTTGACATTCTTTGGAAATAGGCCACTGTAGATGTAATTAGTTAAGATACAGTCATACTGAAGTAAGAGCACCCTTAATCAGATGTAGCTGGTGTTCTCATAAGAAGAGAAGATCATACACACACAAAAGAAGAAGAAGGAGGAGGAGGAAGTGGACGAGGGGGAGGAGAAGGAGAAAAAGAAGGGGGGGGCTAGAGGAGGAAGGAAGGAGGAGGAAAGAGGAGGGGGAGGGGAAGGAGAAGGAGGGGTGGAGGAAGAGGGGAAGGGGGAGGAAGGAAGACACCCAGATACGGAGATGCTAGAGGGAGGAGCAAAACCATGGAGTTGGACTCTGGCCTCACTGGCCTGGGCTCTGAATCGAGCACACTCACATCACGCCAATGTTGCATGGTAAATACTTAGCATTGCCTATCAGACTTCAGGTATAATTGGGTCTCCTGTATGGTTATTTGCTAAATCTCACACCCTTACTAGACATCAGAGTTGATATCTTTACAGTTAAATTTTGAAGTCTGTGGAACAAAGAAGTTCCCTTTGATGAGCCCTCCATTGGAAGGACGTGGTTACTTTCTTTTTCTCACATATCATACATGTGTGTGCATAGTTTTCCGTGTAGAAAAAGTAAAAAGGGAGAAAAAAATCACCCCAAATTCCACCACCCCGAGATAACGACCACTTACATTGTATTTAAAACATTCCAGGGATGCCTGGGTGGCTCAGTCGGTTAAGCAACTGCCTGTGGCTGAGGTCATGATCCTAAGGGTCCTGGGCTCAAGTCCCAGATCAGGCTCCCTGCTCATCGGGGGGCCTGTTTCTCCCTCTGCCTGCTGCTCCCCCTGCTTGTGCTCTCTGTCTTTCTCTGACAAGTAAATAAATAAAATCTTAAAAAAAAAAAAGACTTTCCGTGCATACGTGTACCTTACATATGTAATGTTGCATGCGCACAGAATCACAGTATATATGCTTTCCTGTAATCCTGCTTTTTTAGAGTGTGTGTTTTTTTGACTGCCAACTTTACAGCCTCTCCAGAGGTCTGACTTCCATAAAATCTCCTTTATTTCCATTCCCAAGAGGCCCCCAGGACGTGGGCTACATATGCAGGTGATTAACTAGTAGTTTGTTATTTTTATGGCAAACTACAGAGGGCTGGCTTTGGGGGAGGAGGAGCCCTCACTGGAAAGGGCAGGGCCAGAAACCTATGCTCCAAGCCCTCCAGGAGTCTGGAAAAAGACACGTCATTTTGGAAGAAATACGTTTGTGTTGATTGGTGTTTATTAAGCTTTGTTTATTTCATCTCACTTTACCTATTCCCTTCTGGAAAATTCCTTAATAGTCGTGAAAACGTGGCATAGTAAAAATGGGTATTTGGAAGAGAGCCTCAGCCAGAGCGATTCTAACAGCTGAGTGTGACATTTACTCAGCAGCTATTCTTAGCCAGACCCACAATTAGGTGCACAAAGATTATGAAGACCAGGAAAACAAGCCCCAGTCCTCGAAGAAGCTTAAATTCACAGAGCATAAAATTGCACAGACACATCCATGAGATTACCACCCAGAAATACTACTGTTAATATTTTAGCGTCTGTCTTTTCAGATTTAATAGTTATAATAGCTAACGCTCACCCAGCACTTAGTGTGTGCTGACTTTGTTCTCAAAAGGTTTTCTCTCCACTCATGTAATCCTCTGAATCGTGTTACAACGTACTATTCTTATTTATATTGTCCCAACGAAGACATGGAAACAAAGAAAGATTTCAAGTTGCCTGCAATGACACAGCCTAAGTGTCATTGGCCAAAGTGGCCAAGGCCAGGATTCAGACCCAGAGTTTCTCTGTAGATGACGACTGATGAGATCGACAGATCAGATCTCATTGCTTTGGAACCCTATTTTGAAAAAAATAATACATATCTTTTTTTCCCTTTCTTCCTTCCTTCTTCCTTCCTTTCTTTCTTTCTTTCTCTCTTTCTTCCTTTCCTTCTTTCTTTCTTTCTTTCTTTCTTTCTTTCTCTCTTTCTTTCTTTTGGACAGAGAGAGAGAGAGAGACAGCAAGAGAGGGAACACAAGCAGGGGGAGTGGGAGAGTGAGAAGCAGGCTTCCTGCCGAGCAGGGAGCCTAATGTGGGGCTCCATCCCAGGACCCTGGAATCATGACCTAAGCCAAAGGCAGACGCTTAAGGACTGAGCCACCCAGGCGCCCCAATAGTATATAGCATTTCTTACGTGCCAGTCATCAGTCTCAGTGTGGTACATGGGTTGATAAATCCATAAAGCCAGCATGTACAAGTTATTTTTTACCCAGATTTTTTTAGGGACCACAGGTGACTTCAAAGACCAAAAGGGTGGCAGAATACCACGGAGACCTGGGATCACCCAGGTCATGGGCATGTCATCAGAGCTTCTGTTGGTAAGTTCACGGAATTCTGACTCACCTGAAATTAAGGGAGCTTAAGAGGAGCTTTTCAAGCCTGCTTTCCCAGCCTCGAATTTCATGGCCATGTCTGAATGAGTTTATCTCTGAATGCATCTCCAGGAAGGCTCAGGCGAGAGTGATAAATGCCTTCGCACAGGTAAGCAGAGTCCCCGACCTTGATGTATCATTTCATCCCTAGACCTGAAAAATGCAAACAATTTTGCTCCTAGCTATCAGGTGGTTTCGTGGTAACAGATTCTCAATTGACAAGGAGTGGGAACCTTCTCAAATGCCATGTCAGCCTGGGGAGAAATGAGCATGCCCTCTGAAGAAAGGCTGTCCCTAGGTGGGGGGGCACGGTCCCAACGGCTGGGATCCCAGACCATCAGTGGTGTCCAGTGAGCTCCACCCCAGGAGCAAGGGCTCCACTTTAATTTCCTCTCATCTTTTCCTTCTTCTTGGGCAAAATAAATCATAAAGTTTATGTTCACTGTAGTATATACATTTTAAATATGCTCTATAAAGCCAAAGGCATAATGAACTGAAGATACCCTCATCAGAGTAATTCTGCATACTAGTTGGGTTTTATAATTTGGATTCAGCCTTCTTAGGACTTTTTTTTTTTTTTTTTAATTTTTTAGCGGGGGTTGTTTGGGTGGCTCAGTCATTGAGCATCTAACTTTAGCTCAGGTCATGATCCCGGGGTCCTCGGAACGAGCCCCACATTGGGCTCCCTGCTCAGTGGGAAGCCTGCTTCTCCCTCTCCCACTTCCCCCACTTGTGTTCCCTCTCCCACTGTGTGTGTCTCTCTCTGCCAAATAAATAAATAAATAAAATCTTGCTTGTGTTCCCTCTCACACTGTCTCTCTCTCTCTCTCTGTCAAATACATAAATAAATAAAATCTTTAAAAAAAATTTTTTTAAGTAATCTCTACACCTAACTCAAACTCACAACCCTGAGATCAGGATTCCCGTGGTCTACCTACTGAGCCAGCCAGGTGCCCCCAGCCAGGCTTCTTCGGGTTTTTGATAGGAACAGACTTCCAGGGCAAGGAAAAGAAGGCTAAGGATAGCAAGTTTCAAATGGTGGCTCAGTCTTAAGCACTTTTGTCCTGGAGCCTGAAAGTGCTAGAAGGTAAATAAAAAGCAGAAATACATTTTCTGAGAGGTGAGGGGGACTGCTCCAGGGCCAGATGCACAGAGAGGACGGACGCTTGAACTTCCTGCGCTCCTCCCCCTGACCCCTTTGTGCCCGGTGACTTATGATGGGTCACTGAGCCCGTGGCCCTGTGCAATTTCTGCATTTCTGGGGGAGCCCCACCTTGCAGATGCCAAGAGAGACACATTCCACTGGAGGGATCGGAAGGGTTGGTCGTCTGTGCTCCTTATGGAGGAAAGAGGAGCAGTTTTCCCAGAGAATTCGGACATGCCAAGGTGCTTTCAAAACACAGTGAGCTCTGGTTCCCCAGAGCTGTTCTCACAACTTTTTGTGTTGACCCCGCCCCCCCAATTCCACCTCTGGGAAAAGCCTCCACGGTTAGACAGTCTACTCACTGGGAACCCCAGCCAGCTCATGCACCCCAAAGAGGTTTACTGCATTTCAAGCAACAGGACAGTCTCTCCCATCCAGGGGAGCCCTTAGAAGTGGGGGGCAGCAAAGGGCCGGCCTTTAGCCGGACTCATGCTCTGCAGTTTTCCCGTGAACGCAGACCAGTTGTGCACAGATGTGACCGGGACACGTGCTTTTCGCCCAGAATGTTCACCAGGAAATGTAAGGTTCTCTTGTTCCCTGTAACATTAGATGAAGTTTCAGAGCACAGAATCCCAGGCCAGGCCAGCAGCGGGGAGGTGTGCTATCATAGAAGCAGATGGAACAAAGGACCGGGTCCCTAGTTCCTAGGGTGAGACCAAAGGGCAAGACGTCAGCCCAGGACCACCCAGAGAAAATTAAATACAGATCAACTTTTGATGGCTTGTGTTCACAGAGGGGAGACAGAGTTTTGATCTGGGGAGACGCAAACACCACAAACTTTACCCATAATCACTGTTTATCACACTCCTATCCTGGAGTAGCAAGGCCGACAAAGCACCACAAACACACAGTGGAACGGGGGCTCATTTCCCGCCACTCAGCCTGTCCCCTGCGGGCTGGCTCCTCCGTGGGCTGGGGAGCCGGCTGTGATGCCAAAAGAGCGAGGCTCGGGCTTTCCCAGCCATTGATTGGGTAAAGAGGAGAAAATGGGTCCTATGGGGGTCAGCTCCCCTTCTCAACTCCAGGTTCTGAGCACAGACCACCCGGCTCCGCCTTGGAACAAAGGGCAGTCCCCCACCTCCGCCACCCACCTTGTCACCCAGCCCACCTGCTCGCGCCCACCTGGGCTTACAGGTGGGATGACTAACTATACTGCCGCCCCGAATCTTTGTTCAGCTGTTATTTTTTAAATTTTATTATGAAAAATTTCCAACATACCCAGAAGCAGAGAGCACGTTACAACAAACCCCAGATTCAGCAATTACCCAGATTTCCGCATTTCTTCACCTATCTCCCAGATTTTGCTCTTTCTTACAGCAAATCGCAGACATCGTGTCCTTCCAGTCCCTCGTACTTCAGGAAGCTTCTCTAAAAACACAGACATGTTTTACAGAACAGGAGTTTCACTGTCACTCCTTAAAAAAAAAAAAATTAAGGGCGCCTGGGAGGCTCCGTTGATTAAACGACTGCCTTTGGCTCAGGTCATGATCCTGGAGTCCCGGGATCGAGTCCCAGATCGGGCTCCCTGCTCGGCTTGGAGTCTGCTTCTGCCACTGACTTCTCTCATGTTCTCTCTCTCTCTCTCTCAAATAAATAAGTAAATAAATAATCTTTTAAAATTTTTAAGTTATTCCTTAATATTGTCTAAATCGCAGTCCATTTCAGATTCCCCTATTTTCCAAAACTATCATTTTTGGCTGGTTGGCTTGAGTCAACAGGTCAAAAAGAGCCACATTTGGTTGCAAATGGACTTACTTCCCTTTTCGCGTACAGCACTGCCTCTCACTTCCTTCTTAACGCCACTGACCTGCTGCCGAAATCAGGGTAGTTGTCCATCCACCCCAATCTTTCAGTCTACCCTAGTGACCTCCCTCCTAACCTCCACCCTCTGATAACGTGGCAAGATTCTTTTCCTTTGCTGTCTGTGGTTCTTGTCATGCTGCCTAGAAAAATGAAGAGGTAGACCAGATGAAGAGTGGCGGGCAGCAGAGCAAAGTTTATTGAGCGATAGGATAAAGCTCTCCAAAGGGAGGGGAGCCAAGAGGGTTGCCGATTAGGTGATTAAATCTAGAGGATTTTATAGGCTCCTTGGTGTGGGCCGTTTTAATCTGACTCATCCTCCCTGCCCCTGTCACCCAATCAGGTTTTGGTTGACATGCTCCTCTACCAATCCGGCAGCTGTTTCCGTGGGAAAGAGTAGAAGGCTGCTTGCTGGATGGTGTTTTGTAGCCTCGAGGACCAAGAGGGCAGGTGATCGCCACTGTCCTAAGGTACACCAGCCAGCCTCAGGCCAACAGAACCAACTCTCTGCTTAAATATCCCGTTGGCTGTGGAGCTGGGTTAGGACACCCAGGGTTAGGGGGGGTTAGGACGCATTCCCTTCTTTCTGTCACATACAAGTAAGTCCTCCCAGTAGGAAGCCTTAAAGCTGGGGCACAGTGTAAAGCCTAGAATAATAGGATGGGGTCTTTTTCCTTTTAAGGGTAGCTTCCTCTTAGGAGGGGTAGGGAGGAGCCTTGTCCCCGCCTGCCTTTCTTCCAACTATCCTCCATCAATAGGAAGTTGGGCTTAAACAAGAAGATGCTACTTGCACTGTGTCAGACACTGCTACCCCAAGCCAGAAACTTGGCCCAGTCTGGCCCCGACGTACCTTTTCCAATATATGCACAATAATCCATCCGTAGACCTTCCATTGTAACCAAACAGGATTCTTTAACATTTCTCAACCACCCTTTATTTCCCATTTCTTTACCTCTGCTTTCCCCATTTACCTTAATGGTAAGAGCTACCTAACATCGTGTGGGACGTAGCAAGATTATTAAGGCAAGACCCTCAAATCTCACCCTTGGAGAGCCCACACTGTGACCACAACCCAAATTTCATACCAGTGCCCTTCCACCAAACGCAGAGCCAACCCCTTGGCCCCTCCCTTACCCACAGCACTGAGCTCTCCCTGGGTTTATTGACTTCCCCTCCCTGCCATCACTTCCCTTGATGGCCTGCAGTTAACGCCCAGAAAGTTTGGTCCATCCATCCCACTCACTGTCCAAGTCCAGGATCCACCCTTTTGTCTCTACCGCTCTGACAGGCTGCTTCGAGGAAAAAGAGAAGCACACAGATCACCGTCACTGGACACGTAGACTTGCCCACCAAAGCCGGGCGCCTTTGTTACCCACCATCCTGTCACTTGTCATCAGTCAGCAACTTCCATCCTTTGCTCGTTAGCTCCTTCTTAGAAATAGATGGAGGAGCATCACTCAGGTATTTTGCAGAAAATCCCTCTATTGGGATTTGTCTGATGTTTTTGTCATGGTTACCCTGGGGTTATGGGTTTTGGGGGGAAGAAGAGATAAAGTGCCAATTTTATCAAGCCATGTCAAGTGTGTGTACTGTCACCAGAGCTCGTCCCTACTGGTGTTGACACCGTGATCACCTGGCTGTGTTGCTGTGTGTCAGGTTTCTCCTCTCTGAAGTTACTCCCCACCCCTTTCCACACGGTACTCTCTGGAAGGAAATCATTATATGCAGCCCACACTTAAGATGTTGGGCAGCGTGCTATATCAGTGTGGATCCATGGATCTTTACTTTAGGCTCTAATCCAACACCATTTTATTTGTTGCTCAGATTGTTCAAGCTTTGGGAACTCTCCATTGGCTCCTTTTTGTCTCTTGGATTCTAAATTTTGATGGATAAATGGCTTTCTATAAATGTTGTACTCGTGTATATTCCCACCATTTATGCCTGTGATGGTGTCTTTCCCTCAATCCCTCACCAACACAGTAGTTACCAGATTTTTTACCTTTGCCGATCAAATAGGTAAGCAGTGCAATTTTATTTTATTTTAATTTTTTTAAAAGATTTTATTTATTTATTTGACAGAGAGAGATCCCAAGTGGGCAGAGAGGCAGGCAGAGAGAGAAGCGGGGAAGCAGGCTCCTGCTGAGCAGGGAGCCCGAATTCTCAATCCCAGGACCCTGAGATCACGACCTGAGCCAAAGGCAGAGGCCTTAACCCACTGAGCCACCCAGGTGCCCCTTAGGCTTTTATTCTGAGAGAAACAAAGTTATATGCATTTTTCCATTTAGACACTAAAGGGAAAAGAAACATGTCTTAGCATTCTGAGGGGAGCAGAGGACTTGAACTCGGTGCCCTTGAGGATGGTTTATGCAGATGCTGGTTCTCGGGGGAGGGATGTAATTTTAAAAAGCACCTTGAAAAAAAAATGAAAAAAGAAATAAATAAAAAGCACCTTGAACTTACCAATGGTTTTTCTTTTTCCTTACCCACACTGAAGAAAGGAAAGCTCAAAATAGTTTTTTTCTTGGTGAATAGGTTAGTATTCGATTAGATGCAACCCTCCCTCCCTTCAGAAAAGCATAAAAACTGCTCTAGGCCAAATGATGACCTTTTGTCCTTTCTTCTCCCCCACCTTCCTTGTTCTTCCTCTTTCAAGGTCATACTCCCTTAGAAAACTTGGTGAGAATTGTAGGCCTTCTCTCTACAAATATTTGCATGTGGTGAACATGTTCACATACAATTCCAGGGAGCTCGTTGAGAACCTCAAAGCCCGCCCACAGGCATCTGGGTAAAGATTCCTGACCCGGGTCCATGGACAGCAGTTCCTGGAAATGTGGCTACTTTCCTCCCACGTGACTTTGAGCAAGTCGCTCATCCTCTCTATGACTTGGTGTCCGCTGCTGTAAAATGGAAGCCAAAAGTGTCTCATGGGACTGGTGACCTTGGTGGGGATCCGATGGGGTGTCATGCACAGACACGTACCCTAGTGCCTGCACCTGGTCAGTGACTCCCCGACCATCTGCTGGGATGTCTAGGTCCACAGGACCAGAGACTGCAGCTGACTAACGTGTCCTCGGAGAATCCCAGTCTGGGAAAATCATCACTGGCCAAGCAGGAGTCTTCGTTAGGCTGCCACGCTCACCAACTACCACAAATCCTATTCCGTCCTATTTAACCTAGTGGGGATTTATTTCCCCTTTATTAATTGGCACGACCCAGCCAGACATCATCGGTCTTTTCCAGAAGACTGGACATTCCTGGTATTTCAGATTTTGGTATTCACCATTCATTTTCTCTATCACTCCCTCCCAGTTTCACCAAACAAATAAGAACGGTTTAACGTTCCCTTGAAAAAGAAATATTTCCAAACCAGTGCTGGGGTGGTTCACCTCACCAGCTTCCTAAAGAGGCTGATGAGAATCAGCCACACAAAATGATTTCAAGATCCGAGTCGCCAGCCAGCAGGGAGAGCGTCTGAAGATAGGGTTTTGGAGCCATCATTCTACAGAGGGTCCTTCTTGTGAGTTTCAGCACAGGGAACATTTTAGATATGGAGGCTCAGGAGGCCACGGGTCCTGCCCACTCTACCTCACCAAGGAAAGGGGCACATAAACTTCAAAACCATTGCATGAATATTCATGTATATTCTACCTGTTGTGCCCCTCCTGGATCCTGAGACACTCTGCTTGCCCAGGCTGCTGACTCCAACACAGACCTGGGGCTCTGGCTGGTGCCAGGTGATGGAAAGCCTTGCACAACGAGCCGTCATTCATTTGTTCATTTACCGATTTTCATTAAGCACCCACCAAGCTCCGGGCATGTTTTCATCACCAAGGTGGATAGCAGTAAACATCCCTGGTCTCATGGAACTTCTATGCTAAATGGAGATTATAAAATATAAAAAACACAATACAGATGATACACATGATCATTGCAGGTAATGATGGATTTTAAGGAAATGAAAGAGGGTGATAAAACAGGAAAGTGAGGGGAGCGTGATGTCAGGCTGGAAGGATGCAAGTCTTCTCTAAAGAGATGTCGTTTGAGCAGTGACTTAAATGACGAGAAAAAATCCCTCGCGGACATCCGAGGAAAGGACTTTCCGGGCAGTGGAAACAGCTGGTACAAAGGGATGATTGAGCTCAATGGGGCCTGGGGACAGAGAGGCCCACCAGGGAGCACCCTGAGAGGAGGTGAAGGTAAGCCGAACATCGTCACAGGTGAGCACGGGCCACTTCGTCTGTCTGACAGACTGTCTGGAGTGAGTTGTTTGGCAAGAAGAAGCCACGGGAGGGTTTGAAGCAGATTTCAGATCTGGAGGGTTTTGGTTTGGGCAACTGAGTGGATGGCAGCCACATTAACTGAGATGAAAAAGATAAAGGAAGAGTGTGTTTGCGAGCAGGAAGGCTAAGATGAATTAAAAATTCCATTTTAGGGACGCCTGGGTGGCTCAGTTGGTTAAGCGGCTGCCTTCGGCTCAGGTCATGATCCCAGGGTCCTGGGATCGAGCCCCATATCGGGCTTTCCGCTCAGCAGGGAGCCCGCTTCCTCCTCTCTCTCTGCCTCTCTCTCTGCTTCTCTCTGCCTACTTGTGATCTCTGTATGTCAAATAAATAAAATCTTAAAAAAAAAAAAAATTCCATTTTAGGGTGCCTGGGTGGCTCAGTTGGTTGAATGTCTGACTCTTGGTTTCAGCTCAAATCATGATCTTGGGTCATGGGATCAAGCCCTGCATCAAGCTCCTCACTGAGCGGGGAGTCTGCTTGAGATTCTCTCTCCCTCCACCCCTCCTCCCCACTCCTGCACACTCTCTCTCTCTCTCTCTCAAATAAATAAATAAATCTTTTTTAAAAATCCCATTTTAGAACTCATAAATTTGAGACACCTGTCAAACAGTCTTGGAGAAGTCCAGAAGGCTACTTACTGAATTGATGAGTCAAGAGGGAGGTCAGAATTAGACATGTAAACTTGGAAGTCATTGGCTTCTGAATGGCATTTATAGCCATGAAACTGGGTGAGATCACCGAGGGCAAAAACAGAGGGAAGAAAAGGGGCTTCAAACTGTAGAGCCCAGGAGAGAGAGCCGGCAAAGGAGACTGAGAAGGAAGAGTCAGTGTAATAGGAGTAAAACCAGGAGAGAGTGGTGAAAAAGCAAAAACCAAAACCAGAACAGATGGCGTTTCGGGAGGAAGTGGTCCACCACTAAATGCTACAGAGAGACCAAGGAAGATGAGGCCCCACCCCTGGTTTTGGGCAAATGGGAATCATGGTAATCTTGACACCAGTCATTTCAGCTGTGTGGTGGAGAAGGAGGCCAGATGGCAGCGGCTGAGGACAGGGCTGTGGTTAAACACGACGGGCACTCTCGAAGAACTTCTGCTTTGAGTGAGAGCACAGAACTGGGGCAGTTGCTAGAGAGCAGTATGGACTTGGGATTTTTTGTTTGGTTGGTCGGTTGTTCTTAATGACGGGGCACTTGTGGGTCTACTGACGGGAATGACCTAGCTGAAGGGGAGAGAGACATTGACGATGCCAGAGACAGAAAGGAAGTTACTAGAATGAAGTCCTGCAACTACTCTGCAAACGCTTTCGAGGATGTTTAAGAACAGCTTCCTCTGAGGGAAGAAGAAATGAAATATATGGAGTGTCCCAGAGTATGATACTACACTGAGAGCCCTGCGTGGGGGAAAGTGGGAGGGCTGGGGAGGCAGGGAGAGAAGAAGCAGAAGAGGAGAAAGAGAAACTGGCATTCACTGGGCAGTATCCCCATGATGGGCAGGCATCAGAACTATGTGGTACTTTTGTCCCTTTTTTTTTTTAAGGTTTTGAGTATTTATTGCCTTTGTTTTCACTTTGATTACGGTAAAATATATGTAACACAAAATTTAGCATTTTAGCTAAATGGTACAAATGCAGGGGCATTTAGTACTTCACCCTGTTGTGCGACCATCACCACCATCCATCTCCAGAACTTTTTCATCATCCCCAACAGAAGCTCGGTCCCCATGAGACAGGAACTCCCATTTCCTCCTCCTCCCAGCCCCTAGTAATCTCTACGTTCTACCACCGTGAACTTGCCTCTCCGGGGTCCCTCAGATAAGCGCGATCGTGCAGTGTTTATCCTTTTACCTTGAGCTCATTCCATGCAGCGTATTTTCAAGTTTCATGCACAATGTAGCCTGAATCTGAATTTCATTCTTTTTCATGGCTGCATAGCGTTCCGTCATATGTATCTGCCACAGTTTGTTTATCCATTCATCTGCTGGTGCACATTGGCTGCTGGGAAGAGTGCTGCTATGAACATCGGTGTCCCTGCTTTCTGCTCTCTGGGGCACACATCTAGAAGGGGTCCTATTTATTTTTGCTTAATGCTCATAGCCTTCTGTAGACAGATATTCTCCAGGAGGGGGCTGGCATCCTTCCCTCTTCCCTCGGTGCGGATTTGTATGCTTCTAGCTTCCCAGACAATCTCCAAAGTGGATGTTGTCCGTTGCTTTTGCTCTCGGCCAGGCTCAGCGTCCAGCCATCCCGCTCCTGCTTCTGCAGAAAAGAATCCATTCACAGGCCCTAGTGGATAGGGGAGAAGATGAGGAGTCAGACCATTTCTCTTCCTGTCCCCATGGCGCCGTGACAGTGAGGCCCTGACATACTGCCCGGGGGTGGTTCAGTGTAAACACTTAACACATTTGCTTGTAGGTGAACTTCATCCCATTCTTCAGATCTTTTGGAGGCAGAACCGAGCTTTCTCTCCTAAATTGTGCTGCTTCTGGAAAGAGCTAAAGCCTGAAGTTTCCAGGCAAAATAAGCCCTCTGATAGCAAGTGACAATACCATGGCCATGGATATTTTGGATGTGCCAAAACTTTACACTTTAAATGCTAGAAGTTACCATGTTAGCATGATAATAGGTGGAACTAGGAGAATTATTTGCAGAAAGCAAGTAAATCCATATGCAACCACTTTTTAATAGTGAACATTTTTAGATGCCTGGGTTAAATGTCTGCCTTCAGCTCAGGTCATGATCCCAGGGTCCTGGGATCCAGCCCCACATTGGGATCCCTGCTCAGCAGGGAGTCTGCTTCTCCCTCCCTGCTCTGCCCCTCTCCTCTGCACCCCCGTGCCCCTCAGGCCCTCAAAACCTCCACCCCACACTCATGCTCACACGTGCAGGCAAGCTCTCTCCCTCTCAAATAAAGTCTTTAAAAATGTTTTCAAAAAAATAGTGAAAATTGTCTGTGAACTCCTCTACAGGAAACAAGATAGTCTTTCCTTTAAGATACAAAAGTATCTTGTGATTCAAAAATAGCTGGTCTCAGCATTGGTTTAGCAAGTTTCCCTGAAAATAGAATTTTGCTTTCTTTTTTAAATGTTTTGGTCTGCTTGATTCTACAGAACTTAGTTCTGTTCACACAAACCATGCTGGAATAAAAGGCAAGTTAGTGTCCCAAGGAGGTGGGGAAAGTAAGTTCCTTATTAATATTTCCGGCTCCCTTCTGGATTGCAAGAAGCTATGGGGACCCCAGGATAAGTCCCAGTGGTGGGGGATGAGGGGAGGGAAGGGCAGGAGTGGGGACTGGCATCAGAGACACAGGCCATCCCTGTACCAGAACTTTCTCCAATCACCCCTGCCCCCGGCCCCTACCCCATCCCCATCCCACACCCCCTACGCTGGCCCCCAGCCATGCAGCCATAAGCATGGCACACAGGGCACAGTCCATTCTTCTGGGGGGCGGCAAAGCGCATTTTTCTTTCTCATTTTCTGTCTTTCCTTTCTCTCTGTTCTTATAAACTTTGAACTGATCTTAAATTTATCTTACTTTCCCAATACAGTTTTGACATATTCTTTTTCTCAATCATTAACACGGGAGATATTTTTCCTGGAATTTTACGAGGTTTTGCTGTTTTTATTGTTGTTTTGCTTATTTGTTTACTCTTGTTTGACTCTGTCTAGAACTTTTTCAGAAATGGGGTTTTTGTTTTGTTTTTTAGTTTCCCCAACATCCTTCTGGAGTATTCTATTGCAGTTATATTTGTTAATTTACCTTTAATCCACTGAGCCACCCAGGCACCCTCTTAACTTGCCCTTTTTTCCCATTCCTCTTCAATAAATATCCTCACTTTAGCTTTCATGTTATATTTTCTTGAACTTATTCTATGAAAGAAATCCTCCCACGTACAGTTAAATAAAACTTAAATCAGTCTTTGGATGACTATTGACTTCCTGTGCCAGTTTTAGTTGTCTGTCTTCTGGAAAAATCAGTGGGGCAGACTATAACCATAAAGTAGTTTGTATTATACCCTTGCCTGGATCCTTTTACTTGGAAAGATCCTTTATCTATCCCATTTAAATTCCTATATGCTATACATAAAAAATTACAAAAGCTTTAAGAACTAATATTCATATAATTTTTTATTCTATGAATGTGTTCTTTCCTTTTGAGGTCAGGAATAAGGCAAGAATGATTCCTATCATATTATTACTACTCAATACTCTTTTTTAAGCCCAGCAAATGAAATCAGACCAGGGAAATAAAGATGCATAAATATTAGAAAGGAAGGGACAAAAAAAGATGGCAAGTTAAAGATGGTATCTTGGATTACACAACATCCAAGAGAAAACTCTTTTCTTTTCTTTCTTTTTCTTTCCTCACCTCTTCTTTTCTTTTCTTTTTTTAAAGATTTTATTTCTCTGTAATCTCTTCGCCCAGTGTGAGGCTCAAATTCACAACCCTGAGATCAAGAGTTTCACCCTCCGAGGACTGAGCCAGCCAGGCTCCCCAAGAAAATGAGATGTTTAGGGGCGCCTGGGTGGCTCAGTGGGTTAAAGCCTCTGCCTTCGGCTCAAGTCGTGATCCCAGGGTCCTGGGATCGAGCCCTGCATCGGGCTTTCTGCCCGGCGGGGAGCCTGCTTCCCTCCCTCTCTCTCTGCCTGCCTCTCTGCCTAGCTGTGATCTCTGTCTGTCAGATAAATAAATAAAATCTTAAAAAAATATTTAAAAAAAAAGAAAATGAGATGTTTAAAGCAGAAACTTGAAAAACACAGAGAAAATAACAAAACTCATCCATAATCCCTCTCACTGCAGAAAACTATTGTTAAAACTAATGATGGGGTTTATATTTTCCATTATGGTTTTGCACACATGTGAGTATCTTTGGGCGTAATATCTTTATTCCATCTATTTATACTGCCATCGAATTTTAGGTAAAATACAAAATGATCCTCAGTAGAGGCTTCTTGGTATCACCCTGGCCAGAATTTAGTCTCTGCTCTGAGCAGGATGATAAGGGCAAGAGCACGGCACACCAGGGACACAAACCATGACCCACAGTTCTACAACCCAGAAACTGCAAAACACAAAAACATTTAAAGCTCTTTTGGTAACAAACCTTGACCTGCGATGACATGAAGCTAGTCAATCTTAATTAGTGTTAATATTCAATATCATATGCAAATAGATCACTGCCGGGCAACAGGAACTTCTTGTTGAAGGCCCCACTGGGGATTTTCATACTCTGTGTCACCTTCCTAAAATCCAAAATATCCTGCATTCTGAAACACAAATGGCCCCCCAGGGCTCTAGTAAGGGATTCGGTACCCACCCTATGCTGGGAGGTGTCCAGGCATGCCAAAAACAGAAGCCCCTGCCTGCAGCCATCCATGAGTTTGCAAAATTGAAATGGCAATACGCATGCATAAGAAAAACTTTCAACCTTTCACATAAGCCTTTAAACTAAGAGATAGCCCTGGTCTGCGTTGACGTGAAGAGAGTACTCCCTCCTGCCTGTGGCTAGTTAATATGTGTATCCCCAAATTGCACAAGATCATGTTTGATGGATATAGACTTGGCCTAAAATACAGACGAGAAGTGCTTCACAAAGGAAGAAGGAGAAATAAAGATGATCTGTAAGTCTTACACAGCAGACTCTTCCCGTTGTAAGCATCAGCACCTTCATATGAATTAAGCATAAAAGAAGTCTATCATCTGCCATTTATGTAAAGTCTAGACGTGGTGAGCCTCTGGCTGGGCGCTGGGCTCTCTTTGTCTCTTTGCTTCTCTACTGTTCCATTCTCAGGCAGGCTCTTGCCACACAGCGGGAGAGATGGCCACTGGCATGCTCTGTTTACAGTCCCTCCAGGCTGCAGTCCCAGAAGGGAAGAGAGAGATCACCTCTCCCCACGCATCCATCTCAGTCTCTTAAAATGATCTAGCCCAGGGATGCCTGGGTGGCTCCATGGGTTAAGCCTCTGCCTTCAGCTCAGGTCATGACCTCAGGGTCCTGGGATGGAGCCCCACATTGGGCTTTCTGCTCAGCAGGGAGCCTGCTTCCCCCCTCTCTCTGCCTGTCTCTCTGCCTACTTGTGATCTCTCTCTCTGTGTCAAATAAATAAATAAAAAATAAAATCTTTTTTAAAAAATGATCTAGCCTAGCACTGCAGGCATCTCAGCTCGAACCTGTTGTAAGGACCGGGGACCGTTGGCCAGCATGAGTCACAATCTGGGCTTTGTCATTGACGACCCCACTGGAGTCATGTGGGATGGGAGAAGGGCAATCACGAAAGCCAAAGGTACCAGGGCGGATTGATTTTAAAAAATAAAATAACAAAGGATTAGCTGTGTCTAGCCCGACGTGAGACTCTTCCTCCTAAGAAAGACCCTTTGCTCTCCTGAGGATGCTCGGCAGCCAGGACGGGATGCTGAACTGTGCTGGAAGTCACAGAGGATGAGAGGAGCCTCTAAGTGCCCAGGCACTCCTAGGTCCTAAATGTTGACGTCTCTGCACGTGAAAGAGCAAGATAATCATGGGAGGGATTTTAAGAGGGATGCTATAAGAAGGAGCTTTCAAAGGGCCTCATGCTAAATTAGGCAAGTCTTGAGATGTTTAAAGGAAAGAAGAGAAGAGCATTGCTGGAAGGAATGTCACAGTATCACAGGCAAAGGTGCAGCATTTATCTGTATCAATGATCTTGCCCCCAGCAAGCTGGAATATCCGTCTTGTAAGTAGTTCCCTTCTTCTAAACATGAGAAATTTTTGGATCTCTTCTGAACTGAGACAAGCATGTGAAGACAAGTTTATGTTTGATGGACACAGCCCTGCTCTAAAATGCAGAAAAGAGATGCTTGACTAGGGGAGGAGGGGGCGGGGGCGAGATCCTTTATAATCTCTGTGTATACACCTGACTTAATATGAATTAAGCAAAAAATTAATCTGTTGGCTCATTTCAAGAAATGTTTAGAAGGAGAAAATTTTCTGACCAAGGGTTAATCCTTTTGTAATTCTAACATCCTATATGCAAGCTTCCAGAGCTTTCTAAATAACTTGCTGAAGGTTGCCTGGGAAATGTGCTGATGTTCCAGCAGAGGCGGATGCAAAGGCCACAGGACAGTGTCTGCAACTTTTCTGCAAAATTAAGTTACAGTTGCTGTTTGCAAATCACTGGCAGAGGAAATCTTCCAAGAGATGCTACTTACTCAGTCATTATGTTAACGTGATTACATTTTGGACCATCCTTTGTTTTGAAGGACAAAGATTAAGTCTTAAATGCAGAAGTCAGAGAAAGAGAAGACATTTTTCCCCTCACCTAGAATATTCATTTTGCCTGAACTGGAATATTCCAGATTTCCTGAGTTAGATGTGTGCAATGCTGGATAAAGTCCAGCTATAGACCAACCCCCAATCTGTTATCACTTACTGCAGATTAAAGAAGAGAATAAATGGACCCCATAATGTGCTGGGCATTTACACAAATTGTCTTTGGAATTCTCACAACACTGAAAGGAAGGTATTATCCCTATTTTAATAAGTAAGCAAATTAAGGCTCAAAGAACTTTACTTGCTTTCCCATGACAGTAGCCTCAAAGGAAGTAAAGCCAGAGTTCTAGAACTGAACCGAACTGTGTGATTTCAAAGCCTGAGCAAAACTCTGGGCCTGGCTTCATGCTGGGTGGTGCCTTTGGGGGGAGAATAATTAAGCTGTATAACACCTACCTTTTGGTTTCCTGTTACAAATCTCCTCTCCTTACCAAATATAGACATGATCATGAAGATAGAGTGGAAAAAGCACAATCCAAGGAGATGAGAAAGCAGAAGAATTGAATACAACTTTTGCCCACCAACTATCTGGGGAAAGAGAACCCAAATATGAACAATAAACCACAACCTAAGAATGGTGTTGGGCTGAGCAACCAGAGAGCAGAAAAGACTCAGAGCACTGTGACAGAGACTCTCAGCAACCCCCTTGTCCGTTTCCCACCCTAGTAAGACATCTCTCCCTGCCCCTCCCAGCTGGGACTACAGCCCCCTGGAATCTAGACTACATTTCCCAGCATGTCTTGCAGCTCAGTGTGCCTAAACTCTATCCAATGGGATGAAAGCTCATAGGACAAGTGCAACTTCTGGAGAGGCTTCTTAAAGGAAAAGCACAAAGCATACGTCATCCCTCCCACTTACCTGTCCGTTGGCACTTTGGCAGCCTTCTGGAATCATAAGACAGAATTGGGAGTAGAAGTCATGAGGGCAGAGCTAGGAGATGGAGGAAGCCCATAGTTCTGATTCTGTGTGGCACAGCCTCGGCTCTGCACTGCCAACCTCCCTTCTTTTATGTGAAAGATAAATCAATGTCTATAAATTTAAGTCATTGTCATTTGGGGTTTTTGTCATTGCAGGCAAATTTAATCTTAACTACTTAAAGGGCACAGTTCTATTGAGGCTCCTTCCCCCCAAATCCTACTGTGTGTCTTTTAGCAAGTCACTTAACCTTTCCCAGTATTGCTGGAAGAACCCAACAAGACACACCAGTGAAAGAGCAGAAGAAAGAACCTGGAGATTTTAGTTGGCCTGTGCAATACAGCATGGAAGGCAGGAGAGAAGCATGGGGGGAGTGGGGGGCTCTTGGGGGAATGAGGGGGGGTGAAGCAAAGAAAAGACCTATATAAACAAGGCTATTCAACTTATAGACTTAAAATGCAGTGCTTTAAGAAATCAGAGAAAAGAAAGTCTGTATACTGGAGGAATGGTTAAAGATTTGATTTAGGGGACCCCTGGGTGGCTCAGTTGGTTAAGCGGCTGCCTTCGGCTCAGGTCATGATCCCAGCCTCCTGGGATCGAGTCCCGCATCGAGCTCCTTGCTTGGCAGGGAGCCTGCTTCTCCCTCTGCCTCTGCCTGCCTCTCTGTCTGCCTGTGCTCGCTCTCTCTCTCTCTCTAATAAATAAATAAAATCTTAAAAAAAAAAAGATTTGATTTAGGAGATGAAGTATGAGGTGGGCATTAAGGAATGAATCCAATATCCTTTGAAGTTGTGACTCTTTCATTTGCTTGAAGCTTTTATTTTAAAGATTGATTGATTGATTGATTGATTGATTTGTTAGAGAGAGAGAGCACAGGCAGACAGAGTGGCAGGCAGAGGCAGAGGGAGAAGCAGGCTCCCCGCCAAGCAAGGAGCCCGATGTGGGACTCCATCCCAGGATGCTGGGATCATGACCTGAGCCGAAGGCAGCCGCTTAACCAACTGAGCCACCCAGGCATCCCGAAGCTTTTATTTTAATGCCCGTTAGTTAACATACAGTGCTATGTGAGATTCAGGTGTACAATACAGTGATTCAGCCCTTCCAAACATCCCCCAGTGCTCATCACAACAAGTGCCCTCCTTAATCCCCATCACCTAGTTCACCCATCCCCCCCATAACTGTTAGTTTGTTCTCTGAAGTTAAGAGTCTATTTCTTGATTTCTCTCTCTCTCTCTTATTTTTTCCCTTTCCTGGTTTGCTTTGTTCCTTAAATTCCACATATGAGTGAAATCATCGAGTATTTTTCTTTCTCTGACTAATTTCACTTAGCATTATATACTCTAGCTCCACCCAGGTCATTGCAAATGGCAAGATTTTGTTCTTTTTTATGGCCAAGTAATATTCCATTATATATGCCACAGCTTTATCTGTTCATGAATCGATGGACCCTGGGGCTGCTTCTATATCTTGGCTATTGTAAATGATTCTGCTATAAACATTGGGGTTCATGGATCCCTTTGAATTAGTGTTCTTGGATCCACTGGGAAAATAGGCAGTAGTGCAATTCCTGGTCCATAAGGTAGTTCTGTTTCTGTAAAAACTCAGTCAAGAAACTCACCAAAAAAAAAAAAAAAAGGGGGGGGGATATAAAATATAATAACATATGCCTAAAGGGTGGGGAGAAGAGGAGAAAAGAATGGCTCAAACTTAAATGACCATCAACTTGATATAGACTGCCATATGCAGAACTAACAGTATATACAAAACTAACATATATATACAAAACTATATACAAAACTAACAGTAACCACATATCAAAAACCAGTAATAAACATACAAAGAATAAAGAGAAAGGAATCCAAATATAACACTAAAGAAAATCAGCCACACACAAAAGAAAGACAAGAAAGGATCAGAGAAAACCTCCAGAAACAACCACAAAACAAGAAATAACATGGCAATAAATATGTATCTATCAATAGTTACTTTGAATGTAACTGGACTAAATTCTCCAATCAAAAGACATGGGGTGACAGGGTGGATAAAAATAACCAAGAGCCATCTATATGCCGCCCACAAGAGACCCATTTTATTTTTTTAAAGATTTATTTATTTATCTGAGAGAGAGTGAGAGCACAGGACCGGGAAGGGGAGAGAGCAGCCCGAGCAGACTGACCTCGCTGAGCACACAGCCTGATGTTGGGCTCAATCTCACCACCCTGAGATCACAACCTGAGCCAAAACCAAGAGTCAGCCGCTTAAGCAACTGCACCACCCAGGTGCCCCCAAGAAACCCATTTTTTTAATTTTAATTTTTATTTTTTTAAGATTTTAGTTATTTGAGGGATGCCTGGGTGGCTCTTGGGTTAAATCCTCTGCCTTCGGCTCGGGTAATGATCCCAAGGTCCTGGGTTTGAGCCCCACATTGGGTTCTCTGTTCAGCGGGGAGCCTGCTTCCCCCACTCTCTCTGCCTGCCTCTCTGCCTACTTGTGATCTTTATCTGATAAGTAAATAAAATCTAAAAAAAACCCCACACATTTTAGTAATTTAAGAGCGAGATATCAAGAGAGGGCATGAGCAGGGGGAGAGGCAAGGGGAGAGGAAGCACCAGGCTCCTCATTGAGCTGGGAGCCAATGCAGGGCTCAATCCCAGAACCCCAGGATCATGGCCTGAGCAGAAGGCAGATGCTTAACCATCTGAGCTATCCAGGCGCCCCCCAAGAGACCCATTTTAGACCTAAAAACACCTATAGATTGAAAGTGAGAGGATGGAGAAACCTCTATCATGCAAATTGTTGTCAAAAGAAAGCTGAAGTAGCCATACTTAGAGTTGTGACTTTCAGCTACAAGTTATAGAAACTCAATCTAATGCTGCTTTGGGAAAAAAAGAAAAAAAAAAGTGGGCAGGGAGGGCATTGGTGGTTAGGTCATGCAATTAAGAAGGCAAGAACTAAGTTCAGGGTAGTCTGGATTGAGACCAGATGACTCAGCCCTGCTTTCCCAAGCTCAGGGCATTGTCAGAAGGCAAGTAGTCCCACCAGGCAGGTGTGGATTGACAGCCCATAGGCCAGGTGGCTCCAGTGGGGACTGTCTCCCTCCTTAGGGTCGCACCGAAGTCTTCAACCTGCCTGATTGCCCACGTGACTCTGCTTCTGCAGACCTCGGTGTGTTCCCACCCCCACTCCCCGCCCCAGGCATGGGTGGGCAGAGAGTTTCCGGGGCCCCAGTCCCTCCTCAGCCGCCTGGGGCAGAGGAGAGGAAAAGCAAGGATCCAGAGTCTGGAAGGAGTGGGAGGAGTAGGCTGAATGGAAGAGAAAATTCAGGTGAGCAAGAAATGTGCTGGCCGGGGACCCCTTCTTCCTCACTGTTATCAGTTTGCTGGGGCTACCATAACAATATAGATGGCTTAAACAACTGAAATCTATTTTGTTCTGGTTCTGGGAGCTAGAAATGCAGGATCAAGGTGCTGGCAGTGTTGGCTTCCCCTAAGGTCTCTCTCCTTGGCCTGCAGGTGTCCATGCTCCTGCTGTCTCTTCACAGGCTATCGCTTTGTTTATGTGCACCCCTCATGTCTCTTCTGCTTCCTATAAGGACACTAGTCGTATTGGAGAAGACCCACCCACATGACCTTATTTTACTTAATTTTATTTTATTTTATTATTTTATCTTATCTTATTTTATTAAATAATAATCTCCACTCCCAATATAGGGCTTGAACTCATGACCGAAAATCAACAGTCATATGCTCTTTGCTGAGCCACTCAGGCTCCCCGTGGCCTCATTTTAATCTAATCACCTCTTTAAAGGCTTATCTACAAATGCAGTCACCTTCTGAGGCATTGAGGGTTGGGACTTCAATCTATGAACGGGAGGTGGGGGAACACAATTCGGTCGGTAGCACTCGGTATTGTCAACAAAAGCACAAAGGAAACTCAGAGATCATGGATTTCTCGTGTAGTTATTAGAGAATATAATGACTGTGGCTGAATGGTGGGGGCACACAGTTCTCAGCAAATCTTCTATATTACCGTAAATGAGTAAAAGCTGCCATCTTGAATGATAAATCTGTCCTCTGTAGCCCTAGTCTTCTAGAACCCTTAGCCTTCTGGAATGGGTCCGCCGTGGACTGGACGCTTCTGCTTCCTCACAACGCATAGGTTGAAACCCGGTCCCCAGTGTGATGGCATTTGGAAGTAGAGGCTTTGGGAAGTGATGAAGATAGGAAGGCAGAAGCCTCCTGAATGGGATTTGTGCCTTATAAGAGAGACCCCGAAGAGTCTCCTTGGCCCGTCTGCCCACGAGGACGCGGTGAGAAGAGATCAGCCATCTATAAATCAGGAAGCGGGAGCTCACCAGACACCGAATCTGCCGGCACCTACATCTCCGACTTCGCAGCCTCCGGAACAGTGAGAAACAAGCTTCTGCTGTTTTGAAGCCACCGGGTCTGTGGGATTCTATTATACCAGCCTGAACAGACTAAAGGCTCTAAGCCGGTGCATAGCCAAAACCTGGGAAACAAACCAACCAAAGAAACTACTAAGAGACTAGCAAAGCAAAGGCTTATACTGCGACCAGCCGGCAACCTGTGGGAAGGACCATGACACTCCATGCCTCACCGGGCGACACCAAAACCCACAGAGCTCGGGTGGAATGAGGACCCGGCACCGCACACAGTGTTCTCTCCAGAGGAGACACATGGGAAGCAACGGCTAGGTTGAATTTCTCTAAAAAGAGAGCAGAGGAATGTCTGGGTGGCTCGGTTGGTTAACCATCTGCCTTCCACTCAGGTCATGATCCCCGGGTCCTGGGATCGAGTCCCACATCGGGCTCCTTGCTCAGCAGGGAGCCTGCTTCTCCCTCTGCCTGCTGTTCCCCTGTTTGTGCCCTCTCTCTGACAAATAAATAAATAAAATATTTAAATAAATTAATTAATAAATAAAACAATAAGATACAAAGAAAGCAGACAGAGGAGAGAGAGCCCCTAGGGTATTACGAATTGCCTTTGCTCTGACAACAGACATAAAATGGAAAAACCTTCAACATCTGGGGCAGTGGGATGGAAGCGGAGGGTAAAAACCACCCGCACTTCGATTAGGGAGCCCTTGGAGCCCTGTGCATGAAATAAGACACCTTTTGAACATATCCCAAGAGGAGGGGAAATGGGAGGAGGAGAGGGCAATAGATATGTTTCTTGGTCACCAATCAAAAGTCGAGAGATTCTCCCCCCGCCTCACCCTATGGTGATGATTGTCTCCCTATTCTATTTATTTTTTTCACAGAACTTCTCACTGTACAGAGTTGTCTTATATAATTGTTCAATTCCTTTTTTCTAGTCTACACCCACCATCTCCAGAATGCAAGCTCTAAGACAGAGGGACTTTTTCATGGTCTTTGCTATGTCTTCAGTACCCAGGACATAGTAGGTGCTCAGAAAACAGTATTGAATGAATAAAGGAGAAAGCAAAGGCTGTCAAAGACTTCTTTAATAAAATAAAAGTTATCATGCCCAAATAATCAATAACTACATAGAGTTTGGCAATTCAGAATGCTTCATCCCACGAAGATCATGCATAATTAATATATATATATTGGTTAGAGAATTTGTGGTGGTATCATGAAAAACCAGCTTGAGTTGTTTCCCTGTTCCTTTTGTGGTATTGATAGCAAAAACAGGGGCACCTGAGTGGCTCAGTTGTTTGAGCATCTGACTCTTGACTTCGTCTCAGCTCGTGATCTCAGGGTCTTTAGATCAAGCCCCTGCATTGGGCTCTGCACTGGGTACGGAGCCTGCTTGGGATTCTCGCTCTCCTTATACCTGTGCCTAATCACCCCACCCCAGCCCCACTAGCCCCCTCCCAACAGGCACTCTCTCTAAAAGAAAGGAAGGAAGGAAGGAAGCAGGCAAAAACGTAAATTCTTAGTTGCTTTTATTAAACTTTTTATGAACATATGTATTAACCATCTCTTTTATATTCTATTTTCTGATGCTTTCATACCTGAAGCCATGTGACCCTGGAGGGATTTCCTTCCCTCCCTATGAGCCCATAGCCCAACACTGCACTTTTTTTTTAAATTTATTTATCTGTCAGAGAGAGACAGACAGACAGACAGAGAGTGAGCACAAGTGGGGGAGCGACAGGCAGAGGGAGAAACATGCTCCCTGCTGAGCAAGGAACCCGATGCGGGACTCGATTCCAGGACCCCAGAATGATGACCTGAGCTGAAGGCAAGCATTTAACTAACTGAGCCACCCAGGAGACCCTCAACCCTCCTTGGCAGGGCTCTCAAGCTTTAGGTCACTAGCCACTGCCCTAATCACCCCCAGAGCCAGGTACTAGACAACTAGGGATGGACCCTATGCCCCAGAGCCCACTGAAATTATTCAAACTAGTCAATCCTAAACCTTTTTACCGTGCGTCCCCATTCCTTCCCACAGAAACCACAATAAAGGCCCCTGCCCACAGTTTCTCCCTTCCCTGCTGCTCCTAACCAACCCAGGAGCTCCTGCATGTGGGCCCCTGTGTAGCACGCCCCCTCCCCTCCTTGGGAGTTGTGAGTAACAAACTATTTTTTCAATGGCAATTTTCTCCTGATCTGTTGACCTTTCTGTACCTCTAATTTTCTATGAATATACAGTATTTCAAAAACAATATACCAGTTATACCCTTAGTGGTAAGTAACGGAAAACCCAATCCAAACGGCCTTTTTGCCACGAAGGAGACGTGCTGTGAGTTGAGCATCGTTCGGTTGGTTAATTTCAGTCTCCACTGATATTGTCAAAGGCCCGGGGTCTTCCAGTCTCTCATCTGCCCTTGGCAATGTCAGCTCATGCCTCCATTTCCTGACCCATAAGCTTCCTTATTCGAACTGGGGGAAAGGGACCAGGTCCCTTCTGGAAGCTGTCTCAGAAGAATGGAGCAGTTTCGTTCTGAAGAGATCCAGCAAATGCCTTTGCGAAATTAGAGCATGTCTCCCTCCCTGGCCAACCAAGGGCCATGTGGATGGGCTTGGGCTGGAGCCTCGTGTCCTTCCTTGAATCAGGAGGTCAGGCAGCGTGCAGGAAGCACGTGAGCTGTATAGGGCAGTGCATGGGGCAGGTGTGGATACCTGAATGGATCCTGAGCTGTGAGTTAACAGGAAAGGGGGAAGGGCACGTTATGCGGTACCGTGATGTCCATGCAGTAACACAATTGTGATTCAAGCATGAAAAATAAAGAAGTAGCACAAGGCAATAACCCGTGTTTGGAATAGGTGGTGATTTAAGAAGAGAGGAGAGGGGGTGCCTGGGTGGCTCAGTGGGTTAAGCGTCTGGCTTTGGCTCACGTCATGATCCCGGGGTCCTGAGATTGAGCCCCATTGAGCATCCCTGCTCAGCAGAGAGCCTGCTTCTCCTTCTCCCTCTTCCCCTCCCCTTCCCCCTCTCATGCTCTCTCTCTCCAAAATAAATAAATAAAATCTTAAAAGAAAAAGAGAGAGGATAAAACTCACAAAACAGCTATAGTATCTTTCATATTTGCAAGTAAAACCTTCTATCTTTGGTGGCTTTTACTAAATTAGAAGGGGACAATTCGTTCACTTCTCATGAAACATGACCCTGATTTTTAAATGGCCATGCATGTAAAAAAAAGAGAAGTCATTACAATTCTATTTTTCATTTCTATCTCACATTTGCCTGTCTCATCTTTTAAGGTTGTGAACTTGATGGGAAAAGAGGTCATACACTTTGATAGCTTAGCGGTATTTAAAATGTCAAGCAGCAGAAAAATCAGGGTATCTTTTAGCCCGAGAATTTTAATGCATGTTTATTGCTTTTCATCAACGTTCCCTCTCATTCCACACACGCACATAGACGTTAGTCCTTCCCGACTCCCACCTCCCACATTTAGTCCAAGGAAAGATGTGCTATGGAGCAAAAGAGTACAAGTCTTTACTACGGTATCAAAGAAGCCTAATGTAATTAGTGTCGGGGGGAGGGAATGGAAAAACACGTAATGCAGAAAGGTCATTTGTGATCTGCTTCTTGAAAAAATGTCTGCTTGATTTGTATCCTTCTGTAGCTCTTTACAATAGAGGTCCGCTCCCCTGTGCCACAGACCCATTTCCAATCACCAGGCTTGTGTGGATTTATGCTCTCTTCCGGATTTAATAGCAACTCCCAGAAGTGCTTTTCAGCGTCATGAGATGGAGGGTGTATTAGACATTCTGCAAGCATAGATTATATTTATCACCAAATTTGAGATAATTGTGAGCAAAGAAGAATAATTATAAAATTCACATCTTATGCTACTGATTAGCCCAACCATAATGATTTTTAATATATGGATCATGCCTTGGTTTTTGCATTTGGTGAAGGGAGTATATGGTATGACAACAGGACTAGTAAGCAACATATTTCTTCCTTTCAACAAAAGCAGAATGAGAAAACAGATGTGAAAGCACATTGTGAATCCTAAAGCACTATACAAATGTGAGTTATTGTTATTGATTTCATTAGTTGTTAAGCTTTATTGAAGGCAAGAAAGATAAGAAAAAAACTGCATAGGTTAGCTCATTTTCTTCCTTTACTGGCAATCTAAGTGCATTAGAGTTATCTATTTGTTTTCTAGGTATTTTAACATGTTCAGGTGGTATATTCTACCCTAGTGAATGTTTTCAGTGCTTAAAAAGTGGTCTGCTTTCAATGCAAATTTTGAAATGGGCAAAAGACTTGAACAGGCACTTCCCAAAAGAGGCCATACAAAGGACCGATAAACATGTGAAAAAACGTTCATGATGAATCAGCAAGAAAATGCAAATCAAACCCACTTTATTTACCACTAACTACATGCCCAACAGATTGGCTAACATTGATGAGCACTATCAATATTGAGAACTGGCAAGTATGCAGAGCAACCAGATTCTCTTAGACTGCCCATGGGGGTGTAAAGAGGTGCCCTTTGGAAAACTATTGAGAGTATCTGCTATGGTTGAATTTATGCACCTCTTCTGACCAAACACTCCTGGGTATATACTCTTGGTAGGCAGAATAAAGACCACACCCCTTCCCCAAAGCTATCTACCTCCTAATCTTGGGAACCTGTAACTTTATTATCTTACATGGTGAAAGGTACATTGAAGATGTGATTAAGGTTACAGATGTTGAGATGGGGAGAATCATCCTGAACTATCAGTGGGCCCAATCTAATCACATCAATCCTTAAAAGCCCAGAACCTTTGCCACTGTGGCCAGAGAGAGAAACGACAATGAAGGAACAGCCAGAGACATGTGGCCAGAGAGGAATTCGAAGGCCTCTCTGCCAACTTTGAAGACAGGGACAAGGTCATAAGCTGAGGAATGCAGAGGTCACTAGAAGCTGGGAAGGACTCTCAGCTGAATCAGCAGGAAAAGAGAACTCAGTCCTACTGCAGCAAGAAACTGAACTTGGCTAACTACCCAAATAGGTGAGATAATGCCTGGTGAGACCGTGGCAGACTTCTCACCTGCAGACCTGAGAAACAGCAAGCGTTTGTTGTGTTAGGTGAGAACTTTGTGGGAACTTGTTGCCACGGTCATAAAAAGCGAATATAGTACCCAACAGAAACATGTCTGTGCATCAGAAAATGTGTACAATAATGTTCATAGCAGTATTATTTGTTAAGAGTCCCCAAGTGGAAATATCCCATGTGGCCATTCACAGAATAGGTAAATAAAATGGCCTGGGCCATACAACGGGAATGTGGGGAGGTGAGAACAGAGGGTGACGACAGCCCCCAGATGATGTTTGGTGGCATTTCTCACGGCATGAGTGGAGTAGGAAGATGGTGGGGGATGGATCGTGTGCTTTCTTGTACGTATATAGAGCAAAAACCAGGCAGAACTCATTCCACTGATAGAGGTCAGAACAGTGTCTTTATCGAGGGAAAAGGCACAGGGGGCCTCTGGGAGTGCCAGAAACATCCTGTGCTTTGATCTGGGGTGTGCTTTTCTGCATAGGTTCTACTGCAGTTGAAAAGTTCATATAAAAAGTGGTCTGTTTAAATTATGAAATATTATTTAAAATGTATCCTACAGGGACGCCTGGGTGGCTCAGTTGGTTAAGCGGCTGCCTTCGGCTCAGGTCATGATCCCAGCGTCCTGGGATTGAGTCCCACATCGGGCTCCTTGCTCAGCAGGGAGCCTGCTCCTCCCTCTGCCTCTGCCTGCCTCTCGGTCTGCCTGTGCTCGCTCTCTCTCTCTCTCTCACTAATAAATAAATAAAATCTTAAAAAAAAAAAATGTATCCTACAGACCAGTTTGTAATGGTTATCCTTTCCCTCTCATTTACTCCTTGGCTTCCCTGATTTTTCATCATGGAATATTCCCCTTAGTCGAGAGGAATAGAAAAATCCAGTGAAATGCCACCAAATATGATACATTTGAATGAATTTAAATGGATACACTTTCATACACTCTACTTTTAACTTGCATTTATTTATTTATTTATTTATTTATTTAAAGATAATCAGTTTTGGGGAGCCTGGGTGGCTCAGTGGGTTAAAGCCTCTGCCTTCAGCTCAGGTCATGATCTCAAGGTCCTGGGATGGAGCCCCTTGTCGGGCTCTCTGCTCAGGAGGGAGCCTGCTTCCCTTCCTCTCTCTCTGCCTGCCTCTCTGCCTACTTGTGATCTCTATCTGTCACATAAATAAATAAATAAATAAATAAATAAATAAATAAAATCTTAAAAAAAAAGAATCGTTTTTTTCTCCCCAGAAGCAAGTATTACATTGTTACCATGCTCTTCTATTTCCTTTCAAAGATTTTTCAACTATATTGTGTGTGTGTGTGTGTGTGTGTGATTTTTTTTCTCCTTCTTTCTTTCCTTTTTTTTTTACATTTGAGTCTGTGCTTGCTTTTCTCACACATGAGCAGAGTCATAATATTTAATAGCTGAGTAGATGTTGAACCATCAATCATTTGACTCAATTCCCTATTGATGGATATTTAGGTTTTTGCCAGTCTTTTGCTACTGTAAACAACAATGCAATAAATACCTCTAAATGCCCCTTATTTTGCATAATAAGAAGTTACTTTTCAGTAATTTACTTCATATAATCAATGTTGGATGTTAACTTTTTTTTCATTTTAAAAATGGATTACCTGGCGCGCCTGGGTGGCTCAGTGGGTTAAAGCCTCTGCTTTCAGCTCAGGTCATGATCTCAGGGTCCTGGGATCAAGCCCTGCATCGGGCTCTCTGTTCAGCGGGGAGCCTGCTTCCCACTCTGTCTCTGCCTGCCTCTCTGCCTACTTGTGATCTCTGTCTGTCAAATAAATAAATAAAGTCCTTAGAGAAAATGGATGCCTACGGACTAGAATACTCTTATTAAGGAATTCATTCATCCAGAGATACTATAGTACCAAACTTCAAGTTGGACAAAGCCTAAACAAACAAACAAATTAATCATACATCTATAAAGGATATATTTTTTAAATGATCTATTAGTTTCCTAGACCTGCAACAAAGTACCACACACGTGGGAGGTGTTGAACAACAGAAATTTATCACCAGATAGTTCTAGAAGCTAGAAATCCGGAATCAAGAGTGTTGTCAGAGCCATGCTGTCGCCAAAGTCTCTCAAGATAAATCCTTCCTTGCCTCTTCGAATGGCTGCGCACAATTCCTTGGCTTGGAGATATACGACTAGAATCTCTGCCTCCAGCTTTGCCTGGCTGTCTTCTCACAAGGACATGAGTCCTGTCGCATTAGAGGCCCACTCTGCTCCAGTATGGCCTCTTCTTAATTAATTATACTTGCGATGACCTTTTTTTCCACATAAGGTCACGTTCTGAAATACTGGGGGTTAGAACTTCAGTATATCTTTTGGGGGTGGGGGAAGTAAGACACAAGTCAACCCATGTTATGGCTTGAATATTTGTGTTCCTTCAAAGTTCAGTGTGGTGATACAAAAATAGTACATGAGTTGGTACTTTACTGAGGAAAGAAAGAAATATTCTATACACGTGTCGTCAGCCTTCAGCAAATATTTGAAAAGTGCCTGTGAGGTGCGAGGCCTTATTCTAGGCATTGAGACAGAACTCTAAAAATGCAGGCAAGGGATGCCTGGGTGGCTCAGTGGGTTAAGCGGCTGCCTTCGGCTCAGGTCATGATCCCAGGGTCCTGGGATCGAGTCCCACATCAGGCTCCTTGCTCAGCAGGGAGCCTGCTTCTCTCTCTGCCTCTGCCTGCCACTCTGTCTGCCTGTGCTCACTCTCTCTGTCAAATAAATAAATAAAATCTTTTAAAAAAATGCAGACAAAATTCTCTGCTCTTTTGGGTCTCAGTGAGGAGGCAGACAATGACCAAATAAGTAAAAAAAAAATAAACAAATAAGCAAAACGTATCTTATGTTTAGACATTGATAAGCACTATAAAAACCCGAAGGAAGTGAACCTTGGTAAGGCTTCAGGAAGAGGAAGTACAAAGGCCTGAGTCAGAAGGAGCATATCCGGTCTGTTCGAGGAAGAGCATGGGGCCACAGGGGCTGCAGGATGGGCAGAATGGGCCAGGGGCAGCAGCGAGGTCCCGGGGGAGGAAATGAAGCTGCCACACTGAGGTCATAGGAAGGACTTGGTCGTCCTGAGTGACGTGAGAGCTAAGGGAGTGTTTAAGCAGGGGAGTCACTCCATCTGACACAGATTTCGATATGGCTGCTTTGTTGAGGCTGAGGGGGCTCAGAAGAACCAGGGAGACCATTTTGGAGTCTACTGCAGTCATCCAAGCAAAAGACGATGTGGTTTGGACCAGGTTTGTGGTGATGGATGGGCAGGTGTAGTCCTGTTCGGACCCTATACAGAAAGTCAAACTGTCAGTATCTGTGGTCAGGCCAGATTCAGAATGCAAGAGGGGAGAATGCAAAGGTGACCCAAAGGCTGTTGATCTGAGCAAATGAAAAGATAGAGTTCTCATTAGCTGAGATGGGGACACTGCAGGAGGAGCAGGCTTAAGGGAGAATACAAAGGAAGTCAGGGACATACTAAGTGTGAGAAGGCACCCATGAGTCTGGAAGTTGAGGGGAACAGTCCACACTCAGGACTGACACACTTTGGAGTCAAGAACATGAAGGGCATTGAAAGCCACACCACTGCTGAAATCATGTGGGAGATGAGTGTCCAACTAAAAAAAAAGGGAAAATGAATCTGGTTTCTGAGTCTCAGAAGCCCATGGGACATCCAGGAGACACTGAAAATACCAGAACAGTTTGACTTTAAAAAAAAAGGGGGGGGGGAACGCCTGGGTGGCTCAGTTGGTTAAGCGGCTGCCTTCGTCTCAGGTCATGATCCCAGCGTCATGGGATCGAGTCCCATATCGGGCTCCTTGCTCGCCAGGGAGCCTGCTTCTCCCTCTGCCTCTGCCTGCCACTCCATCTACCTGTGCTCGCCAAATAAATAAATGAAATCTTAAAAAAAAAAAAAGATATTTGCCAATAAGCAATGGCTAAAAAATGGAAGTGAACCCTTGGAAATGCCAATGTCTACTTGGTGGTTAAAAGGCTCGCCGACGCAAATTTGGGAGTGGAGGGGCACCTGGCTGGCTCAGTGGGTTAAAGCCTCTGCCTTCGGCTTATTATCAGGAAATATTATCTGAGAGACAAATAAAGTCATGATCTCAGGGTCCTGGGATCGAGCCCCACATTGGGCTCTCTCCTCAGCGGGGACCCTGCTTCTTCCTCTCTCTCTCTCTCTCTCTCTCTCTGCCTGCCTCTCTGCCTACTTGTGATCTCTGTCTGTCAAATAAATAAATAAAATCTTAAAAAAAAAAAATTGGGGAGTGGACCAGGCAGGAGGGGAGAGGAGGGCAGGGAGGAAAGTGTGTCCCAGAGCCAGGGGAGGAAAAAGTTTCAAGGAGGAGAAAAGTAGAATGCCCCAGAAAGGTGAGTGGGCTACAAACCAAGCAGGGACCACTGGATTTGGTAATCGGGAGGTTTTTGTTGCCTTTAGAAGTCAGATTGCAGTAGAGGGAGGAAAAAATGTGACATGAGGGAGTAGGAAATATTATCTGAGAGGCAAATAAAGTCCATCTTCTGGCCTTCCCACACGCCTCGGGTTGATGAATCATGGCCTGACCTCTTTACCCCCCCTCCTGTGTGGAGATGTCTGGGCCCTCAGTCAGCACTTCCTTTGGGGGGATCCTGGCCTCCCGGGTCTGTCTGACAGTGCAGCACCCATGCTGATCTGTTCATGGGATGCCTTGGACTTACAGGTTCGAATGCCACCCCTGGCTCAGGTCCCAGCTCAAACACTACCCCTCCTGGAAGCTTTCTCCAGCCTTTCCAGCTTCAAGCTATCTTTTCCTCCCCTGAATTTGTATAATCTTCATCTGTACATCTCTTAAAGTACACTTGGCTTTAAACCTTTGTTTCCTTTTATACATTTATTGATGCTTTTCAACTTTTCTTCTCTACTAGACCAAGAGCTTCAGACAGGATCCGTGGTTGATCCAGCTCAAAATCTGCAAGAATATCACATTTCTTCACACTTACACCATATTAATATTTCATACACACTGGCTGATCAATAAATATTTGTTCAGTAAATTAATAAAGGGAGGCTAACAGGACCCAACAAGATCACATAAAACAGAGTCCAAAAATCTGGCATGGTGTGCGTATCTGTAGATTAAATGCTCTTTGTGGATGAAACAGGAACTTCAAAGTCAGCAGAGACTTGAATGTCAAACATCTAAGCCTATCCAAAATCCAAAAGGAAGGCCGATGTCAGTCAAGGCTATGGGCTGAGAGCTGTGTCGCCCACCCTCCAAATTCATATGTTGAAGCTCTAACCCTCGCACCTCAGAATGGGACTGTTTGGGAGAGGAGGCCTTTTAAAGAGGTGATCAGGGTAAAATGAGGCTATTGCGTGGGGCCCTGATCCAATCGGACTGTGTCCTGAGAAGAAAAGGAAATGAGAAATACAAAGGCAATATAGGGAGGCCTTCTTTGGAGTCAGAAGTTGGAAAGTATGATTGGGGAGGCCATGATTTCTGCTTGTAGACAAAGACTATTGTAGGGAACAGGAATAAGGCCAAGGCAGGGGCTAAAGATGGAAAAACTCCTGAAGATGTTTTAATCTCCTAGCTGCGGTCCTTCCGATGGGCCAGCTGCATTCTTGCTCTGCTACAGCTCCATTGCTCAACCATTCCTGGGGATCTGGAGCAAATAAATTCCAGTTTGGGCCTCAATTACTTTTTTTTTAAGTAGGTTCCCAGTGTGGAGGCCCCTGCAGGACTTGAACCCACAACCCCAGGAGCTCTTTGTGGTTTGTTTTTTTTCCCTTGGCTTGCGATGCTTGCAGTAGGAACTGCATTCCCAAGCTCATAGGATCAAGAACAGCCGAGAAAAGGATCTTATGATGAACTGTTGGGTTTAAAGGAAGGCTAGCCTAATAAACAAAGAAGCAAAAGTTGAAAATCATGCCCAGTCCAACCTGCCAGAGACGTGGAAATCATACATGTAATAAAGAATGATATGTCATGGGGCACCTGGGTGACTCAGTAGGTAGAGCATGTGACATGTGACGCTTGATCTCAGGGTTGTGAGTTCGAGCCCCTTGTGGGGTATAGAGATTCCTTAAAATTGTATCTTTAAAAAAAATATGTCAGGGTCGTTTTATAAACATTGGTTTAAAATTTTGTTCAGAGAGAGCTAATTCTAGGGTCCATCAGGGTTTCCTTACTACCTATGTTTTACAGTAGATGGCACCTACCTAATTCTCCCTGGGGAAAGGTGTCTTGATCTGTCATGAGAGGAAAAGCGCAGAGGCATAGATTTCCCGTCAGTACCCCAGAACACGAATCCCCTCCACACTTTCATTCCCTAAATGTTTGGAAATTAAAGTCATTCATCTTTTTTCTTTCTTTCTTTCTTTTATTTTATTTTAAGATTTTATTTATTTATTTGACAGACAGAGATCACAGGCAGAGAAAGAGAGAGAGGAGGAAGTAGGCTCCCTGCTGAGCAGAGAACCCGACACGGGGCTCGATTCCAGGACCCTGGGATCATGACCTGAGCTGAAGGCAGAGGCTTTAACCCACTGAGCCACCCAGGCACCCCTCTTTCTTTCTTTTAATCATAAGGGCCCTACTGGCATGATTAGCAATTTTAGCCTTAAAAAAAAAAAGAAAGAAAGAAAAGAAATTCTAGCATAGCTGCAAAAAAATAAAAATAAAAATAAATAAATAAAACAGACAAATAGAACAGCTGGGAAAACCTGATCTATTTTTGCTTTCCATTTAGTTGGAAAACAAAATTCCCTTTCGGAAAGAATTTCTCCCCCCACCCACTCCACTTCATGTATCCTCTCCTTTCCTATAGCTTTTGTTTGGTTTTTCTTTCCCTGGTGCTGCTGTCTTTTTATTTCAATGGGCATTTCCTTAATTTTTCATTCATTTAACAAATACC